>CAKKLC010002865.1:6822-18212 GCA_918559645.1 Ceratonova shasta | reverse complement strand
ATGAATAATAGAATTTGGTGGATTGTAAGATGTGAGCCTTCAAAAAACGATCCTTTTCTAATGGATACTTCTTTCCGGTATGAAGAAACATTACAACGAAAATAGTATCCACTGTTTTTCTTGCCTTCATTTTTCCTTATCGGTGGTTCGCCTTTACAACATAATAATGAAGTTTTCAGAAGTCCGTTATCTTGACAAAAGGCTATGGCCAGCTCCTCTATTTCTACAAGCTTGTAGAAATCGAAATCATTCAAAGCATCTAAAGAAACATTCATTTTTTAATGAGGTTTAAAAAACTATCGATTTAATAAAAATTGTGTATAAGAAGAGTTTTTTTAAATTATTTTAATTGTAAATATATATATATATTAATTTATTTAAATAATATATTATTTCTAAAAATATGGGGGGTAAACGTAAAAGTGCTGAAAATATTTAATAAAACAAATGGAAAACCAGTAAAGTTAAAGTTGTAAATCAAGTTTCAATTGAAGAATATTAGGATCAGGTCGGGTATAATTCCCCATGCACTAGAATATTAAAAAAAAGAACCTAAGAAATAAAATGCAAAATTAAATATTCATTGAATTGATGTAAATAGGCCCACAATCTTTGTAAAAAAATAAATTTTTATTTATCTTAAAAAGATGTTTTTATACCTTATTGAACATAGTCTCCGATGAATTACTACCTTTGGTAACTGGCACTAGGTCTCGATTAGTGGAATTTTTTATTGATTTTGGTGTTTTTAGTCAACAAAAAACTTGTCTTCCATGATTTACTCTGATGAGTATCTAGATTTTTGCAAAAAGGATTGATAAGTGCACATACCGTTGTATGTCTGCACGATGTAATAGATATACATCTTTGTGAAAAGGTACATTTTTTGCAGGTTTCAAGATTACACTGCAAAAATGTCAATCTTTAGTATTTTTTCCAAAGTAAAGATTGAAGAAGTAAGCTGTTGAAGATATGGCAATTCCAGAAGATTTTTTTTAAGTTTATTTCAATGATTTGGAAAAAAATGGAGAATTTAAAATGAAATGGATCCCTTAAGCATGACCGTAATAGAAATTTAGTGCAAATTGACGAATTTTCATTTCTTTATAAAGCAAAATAACATTTGGAAAGTATGCCAGAGAATGGTATATGGTTTTTGGGGATAATTGAAAGTGAGTTGAACTCTTATAAAGTCATCCTTAAATAAGTTACGGCTAGGGATTCAAACACCCTCATACAAATAATCCATTAATATATTGAATTCTTGCCAATCATTGTGAGTAATCAATGTGCTACGTATTGAGGTATAAAAGAGCAATTAAACTAAGGTCACTTAATTGTAAACCATAGCTGACACTTTGTAAACTCAGAATACGAAGTTCATACGCAGGGTATTGTGAGTTTATGAGGACGTCTTTAAGGTAAGTTGCGGAAATAAGGAGCTTGCAGAGTATTACAATCAATAAATATTCGAACGAGTGGGTGTGGAGGTACAATTTTAGCACGATTATTCACAATAAAATTTTTTATTTAATAAAATGAATTTAATCTTTTTATATTATCTAATAGATTTTGATTTTTTTTCTATTAATAATAAGATTTATTTTTAAATTTTACAATTTTTTTTATTTTTTACCTGATCCCAATATTAAATATGCCGAAATATTTAATAATACTTTTATGACTGGTATTATTTGAAAAAAAAAATTTTGTTTAATTATACTTTATATTTAGTCCAGTTACTTGTAGCTAATCTGCACCAATTCGTAACTTTAATATTTCACAACAAAAATTGTAAATTTAATTTCTAGTACATTATAAATGTTCATTTTCAAGTTTTTAATGTTCTTAACCTTTTATTTACTAAGAAATGTCACTAGATATTTTTATAATTGAACAAATGATCAGTTTTATAATAAGTTTTGACCTAAAATCAGTTCTTAAAATGAAAATTTTGCATACTTTCAAGATAATTGGAACAGATTGTTTTTGCAATACGACAAAACTTCTTTTTGTTTAATATACAGGGTATTGTCTTAATTAGGAAGAATTAAATCTCAAACTGCATATCATAAAATTAATATGTATTTAGAAGATTTAATAAATTATTCAAACCAATTTAACTATTCAACAACGTGCTTTTACTATAATTGTTGATAAAAATAAAATTATATTATTGCTTGGTTTAAACTTCTTATTTATTATACAAATGTACTTAATGATTTATAGTAACAAATTCATTAAGAAAGCATTTCTTAATTGAAAGATACGTTTTTTTAATTGATTTTCAAACAAAAAAGACAATTATTTTGGCAATAAAAGACATGATCCTATTTAGTCATACTAATGTAAAAAGAATTTAGTTTTTTTACAAAGTCAATTAAAAATTATATTAAAAAACTGTTAATATTCCTCTCTGCAGTTTCATAGGCGAAATAAATTTCTAACATAATGCAATCACCAATTTACATATGGACAGTATTGAGTGGTTTTATTATAAAATCACTTTTATAGTTATTAATGATGATAGAAATAACAAAATAGAAAATATGTACACAAATTTTAAAAACTTACACTTAAAAGTTTAATATTCATTTTAAAAAGATATCAGCAATTTTTTTCTGTAACAACAGATTTAATTCAATTATAAATAAACTGAATACTTTTTAAGTTTATGAATATCTCTAAAAATAGTTAATAATATAAAATATTTTTATCAAAAAGAATAATAAAAAAATAAAATTCTTTACAAGGTAGGTAATTTTTTATATAATTTTTTAGATTATCAACTAAAACTAAAGCACTTGGAAAAATTTTTAATTTTTGGAAATAATTTAAAACTCTATTTTTCAAAGGTTCTTGATTATCTTGTTAGATAACATTTTTTGCTCAACAAATCCTTATTATAAATGAACAATTTTTATATTGAACTGCAAATAAAAAGTAATCATATAGAAGTGGTTAATTTTATAAAATCTTTAAAGGAAAAAATATGATGTCGAATAATTCCCTTGTAAATTTTAGAATTTAAAACTTGATTAAATACATTATTTATTCATTTTGAGAAACTTTTGGATCAATTTGATAGTAGTTTCTAGAAATGAATTAAATTTTATTCATAGATTATTTTTTCTTGAGATAATTTTTAATGTACACACTATGCTATTTTTAAATGCTACTTAGTATATCAAAAATTCTTCAAACAAAGAATAAATTTTGAAAATTTAAAAAACCTAACTTACATTCAAATAAAAAGAACATAAAAAATTTGAAATCTTGCTTCTAATAAAAAGCACCTACTTCTTAAATAGTGTGCCTACAAGATAAAATCTTGTTTAATTTTTTAATTTATGTAAATATTTTTGTACAATCATATAGTTTTATTAAAATCAGATAGATACTAACAGACTTTAATGATTTTATAAGTTTTTTATTTTTGATTTTTACTACCAACTTTATAAAATTAGTCCAAATTTGAATTATATCTTATTAAAAATGGACTTTTTACTATTCAAGTCAAATTTTATTACTCGAAAATTTTAATACGATTCCCTTTTATGAAGTTTTTCAAAAATTTAAAAAAAATTATTTGTACAATAAAGATAAGTTCAATCCTCTATATCTGTATTAATATTCAAAACTTTATGAAACATTTATGGTTTTAGATATTTTAATTCATTATATGCTAAAATAAACAAATAATTAAAATGTTTATCTTGATAAATGGTATATCTAGTTCTCAACAAACTCTTAGCGCTTGCCTTAAATCTCTCTATCCTTTTTGCATGAGCTTCTAGATCTTAAATTTTTCAAAATTTAAAATAATAGTTGACTGGGTTCATGTCGCTTTTACGGCGGCTTTGAAAAACTTTTACGAAAATAAAAGAAACAAAATATAATTAATCATTATTTCTTTTTAGAAAGAAAAATAGAGTATTAAAACGTTTTCTTTTCTCTAAGCTGTACTTCCATATGAATTGTTTAAAATATTCAAAATTTTACTCAACATTGATGCCTGTTTTTGAACGAAGGAACTTTATAAATTCTAGACTAAGTCCTCTATATATTCTCACTATAAACATCAAAATCCCCAAGATCGACAAAATTATGAGAGTGCTTTACAGTGTTAAAAATATAGTCTTCATCGATCTCTCTAATAGCAGCATTATCTGCTAGCCATTCATATGTGACAATTATTTTACCAGGATAAATGTATTTTCTAATAATCTAAACCATTATTTTAAGCATTAAGATTAGCTACAGATACAATTAAAACCTTTTAACTTCCCTTCTCTATACTAACTACAGACCATTATCCATCAATTTGGCGCCCCTGTTATATTTCCTTTTAAAATAAAAGACTTTGGCCTGTTTCAACAATTTTTCTGCTTCCACTAGGGTCAACACCAGCTAATTTCTCACTATTATTGGCGATGTGATCACAAATTACCTCCCTTACTAGATCTGCTTATAGTCGTTCTATGACAACCAAGCTCATGTTTAATATCTTGAAATGATTCACCTTTAAGATATTTGTAAATAATATTGAATATCAATCCAAAATTTTTATATATATGTTTAAGAAAAAACTATATTTTGTTAGAGAAATAGACACGAAATAAGGTTTCTTGCAATTCCAAATAATGGTCATTATTAATAGCATTGTTTGTGTTTTGTGGATTGCAAATCTCACATTTCTGTGAATTTGTAATCATACCACATTGAGGTAAAAATACATTCTGGAGCTCATCGTTGTAAACAATGACCATATATACTTTTCAGTAAAATTTAATGTATTTATATGATAAACATAGGACAACATTTGTTTGGTTAATATCTGTTTTTTATAAATTCTTTGCATAAAAAGCTATGGCGCTTAAAAATTTTAAAAGCCGCCGTTAAATCGACATGAACGGTTGACTGTTACATGATTATATTGTTTCTTATATAATAAAATTCTTTAATACTTCTTGCATTTATTTTTTACAAAATTAGTGCTTAATAAATATATTCATGCTTAAAATTATACGTTTTAGATATATTTTTATTATCAACAGCAACTGGAAATCATTTTAATTTATTCCATGCTCAAAAACATCACTATAACTTTAACAGTAGTAAGGCAACTATTATTGTATTTAGATTTCAACAAAAAATCTTTTGATAGCTTCTACTATCCTAAAAGAACCATCTGAGTTTACATACTCTTATCTGGATATTCAAAGATTGGGCATATTAATTGAGTTTGTCTTTTTAAATTCAAATTAAAATAAAAAGTCTTTTATTTCGAGTTTATAAATTATTTCATCCAAGGCATCTTCTTAAGATTCTCTTAGATTATAATATGAATTATTTTTATATTGATTGGAGAATCTACTATTATATTTTATAAATGAATACATGGACGTGTATAAAGCAAAAAATTTTATAATTGTACAGTGTTTTTTTACATAATTGATTCATCTATAATAGTAAAAATTTATACAATAATGTCTATATCTAATTAATCAACATCGAGAAACAAATATCTTTTTTTATCTCCAGATTGATAAAATCCTGTCTATATAACTTATTATTAACTCCATTTCATTAATATTCTCCTTAATATAAATTTTTTTTCAAAAAATGTTTATTGGACCAATTTTTGACCTTAAGGGAGTTTTTAACATTTTTAAAAAAGTGCTTTAAAGCAATCTTACCCAATTTAAAAAAATCCTGGTTATATAGAATTATTACATTAATTAACTTTTGTAAAAATGAACTAAGCATCATTATATAGATTTACGAAAAAAATTAACAAGTTTAATTTTCTGATATATGAAATTATAGCTTTCCATTTACAATATAACTTTAAAAACTAAAAAAATTGTTTGCGACGAAAAGCTGTATTTGATACAAAAAGATTTGTTTCTGGAAAGACAATTTCTGTATTTTAATGTATTTAAGTCACAATTTGATGAGTAGATTTTATATTTGCTCGACAAAAAAGTAAATTATTATTTCTTCGTTGCGTGTATATTAATATATTCATTATAGAGTATGTTTTTGGCCGCGGGATTTTTCAGCACGCGCTGAAATATCCGATTTTCAGCGCTAGGAATCATCAGATATTTCAGCGACAGATTTTAGTGTTACTTTTAAATTTACCTTTTATGAATTTTATTCTATCTCAAAGAGGAAAAGAGCTGTTGGTTTTAGATAACTATATTTATAGAAAAGACAAAATGAAAGATAATATAACAAGGTGGAGATGCAAAGAAGCAAAATGCAAAGAAAGCCTATCATTAAACGTCGATTTAAAAATAACCAGAAGTGTAAATCATACATGCAGCTGCCAAATCCCAATATTGGAAGGTTCATTGTTTGTTTGCAAGAGGAAGTAAAGATTTTAAGGCTTAAGTTTGCCCAGTATATGAATGGTAACTATCCGGAATTAAAAACAAATTTTTATAAGTAGGAAAAATTAGTTATCACTTGTGAAAATAAAAGATATTTAGAAATTGTCGTGATTTTTAAAAGCATGAACCTGATTTTTAATTGGAAATTTAATTAAAATTTATATCATAATTTTTATCTAAGTATTACTTTATTTTTTTTATTAGAGTTTTTTTGAAATTTCGTCGCTAAAATATCCGGAAAATTCTGGCGCTGAAATATCCGTATGCGCTTACAATAACATTCAGAATCATTTATACACTACTTCATATTTTTTTCTTATCTATTACATTTAGGTTTCTTGTAACATATATCAAAAGTTACAAGAATTTTGCAAAATTACCAAAACAACAAAATTTCATCCTATTTATTATATTGTTTAATTTTGCCGTTTTGAATCATTCAATTTCATATGAACCTTCACTATTAATTGTTAATGTTAAATATCTAATTAATATAAAGGTATAAACGCTTGCATTTTGTTCAATAAAAAAATATCTTATTAACTACATACGAGCCTAAAAATATTGTATATTTGATAATATTTCCAAACCGGATTTTCCAGCTAGATTTTCATGTAGGTTTTTAAATAATTGTTATGAAATTACATTAAAAATCTTGTACTTTAAAAAATCTAGGTAACATTATGAGTATTGTTCTATGAAATTATCTCATCATACTGCAATTTTTTTAAATGAATTAAAATAATGATTTAGAGATAGCGGAATGCCTTATTTTCAATCTCTATATCATGAATAATTTATAGAATATTAAACTAAACTTCGAAATTTTTCCATATAAAGCGAAGAGTAACCTGTTTATATTATTAGTCTGGAGAGTATGCGACAATTGGTATGTAACTATAAACGATTTGTATGTTTGAAGAAAAAGTTTCATATAAATTGGCAGTTTTTTTATGTTTCGTTATCAATATGTGAATAACCTAAGTAACTTGGATAATTTTTTGTTCAGAATCAATTTTGTGTCTCATTTTTATCTTAGAACTATTTATTGTTGTTTGATATTAAGGTCATAGCTCTGATTTTTATTATAAATTATGTATTATCTATAAATTTGTCATTTTATATCTTACCAATGAAATTATCGATTGTAGTGTGACTTGATGAATTGCAAGTTTTGATGAGCTATGTGTAGTACTGTTTGTAGATTTTAATCTGGTACAATAACCTCGTGTTTTATGAATTACTAGTTTGCTAAAACTTTGTGGCAAAAGTTTATTTAATTGGCATTTCAAACAATTTTATTGTTTGTAGATGAGTGGATAGATATCTGAGTTTTTATGTCAAATATTTATTTTAAAGTTGTAAAAGAAACTTATAAATTCTACTTAAAAAATTAAATTTTGTATTCCTTATTAACGCTACAATTATGGTTAAAAGTAAAAACTTTTATTAGCTTTTACAGTGTCTATATAAGTCGCATGTACTTGGAAATAAGTAATAATACATAAGAAGAATTAATGAAAATAAATTATTAGAAAACTTAAAATTTTAATTGATCAAAATTTATTTAGAAATGGAAACATAAGAATAATTTGTTTTAGCAAGTTCTTAATTTAATTCAAATTCATTTCTTGGCGCTTTTTTGTAACTGATCCAAATTTATTTGTAAATGGAACATAAGAATAATTTGTTTTACCTAATTCTTAATTTAACTAAAAATTTATTTCTTGGTGCTTTTTTTTACCTGATCAAAATTTATTTAGAAATGGAAACATAAGAATAATATTGTTTTACGTAATTCTGAATTTATTTTACGAAATTCTTAATTTAATTAAAATTAAATACTTGGCGGTTTTAAACTGATCTAAAGTTTTTTATAGTCAATATATGAATTGATATTTAGTTCTTGCATCTCTAGTATTTTCAGTTAATATTTTGGTAAATCAATAAATCTGATTTATAGGTTTATTTAAAAATATATATTAAAAAAAAATAGGATCGCAATAGTGGTTAAATATAGAGATTGATGGAGTATAGAAATTATATTATGTGACGGATGCAGCTATAAAAAGCATTAATTTTGTACTTGAAAATACTTAAAGAATAATTTGTTACAGAATGAAAAAATTATAAATATAATATCTTTTATTTTGATGTTTCCTAAATTTTTTTTTTAATTTTGAGCAATCTTTAACGTATTTTCAAGAATTTAAGATTTAAAACTACCTATATAATTTCAAAATTACATTTTATCTTTAATCACGATTACTTGAAGATACTATAACGTGGGATACTTAAATTTTGTTTAAATTAATTGTAATAAGGCCTGAGATGTATTTAATTAATGGAACAAACTTGAATTATTATCTAAAGTTTTTGAAATTTTAAAAAATGAACAGTAATGATTTTCATAATACTCAATAAAATTTAATACCATTTTGTAAAATAAGCTATTTGATTATCATTAGAAAATCTTATAAAGAGTTTTTTTTTATTTTTTTTAAATGATCATTATCTTTAACTAGTTAAACTTAAAAAAAATGAATTTGCTAAATCAATATAAATTTTAAAAATATCTTACAATTTGTTACAAATATGTTGACTTTATTGTTAATTTTAGATAAAGTAAATATATTCAAATTATGAATATTTCTTTTAACGAGGTAAAAAAACTTTTTACTCTGTTTGAACAGCATTTCTACCTATATAGTAAATAATTAATAATCATACATTGATATACATACAAATGAAAAAGATTATTCAACTTTACCTACTCAGATTGATAGGAGAAAAGAGATCACTACAAAACAATGAAAACAAGCATTCTAACTATGTTTCGAATCAGGATTTAAATAAGAAATTATCAAAAAACTAAAATAAAATTATAATATTGTTTAGATTGTTACCAATAATGATAATTTTCCAAAACTTTAAAAATATTGAAAACAGTTTTTTATTCCAATATAGTTGTAAGCAAGTAAACCTTTTTACCATTAAAATACACGTTTAAAATGGAAATATAGTTTATAAAATATCGGATCTGTATTTATTTGAAAAAAACCTGGTATTACATACCGTATGATTTAAAAATATAAAATCTGTCATCAAGATGAAATAATGTTTATACATAACAATGTTATTTTTTTTATTACAAAACTTTTTAATGACAGTAATAATTTTAAGAATCAGAATTTTCTTTGCCATATTATTTTAAAAATTTGATTTATCCTAATTTTGTTTTTATCAAATGTAAAGATATAAACCTGATAAAACTTAAGGTCTCAAAAATAATATTATGGAGGAAATTAAAAATTTTTCCTCAATACTTTAATAAAAGGAATGTAAAATAATAAAGGAAAAATTTAATTTATGTAGAAATATCCATAGATGTTCATCACTATCCCGTTATAAACGTATTAAGCATTGGAAAGTGCAATTCGAAATAGTCAATTCTTTTAAAGAATCATTGTGATTCCAAATACTTTCAGTGTAGTCAAAATATATTTAATAAAGTGTTACTGAGGTTTAGAAATATATTTCCGTGAGATTGGAATCTTTGGTATATAAATATAAGTAAGATTTACTACAAACAGCAGTGATTTAGTATTTATTACAAATATAGCATTTAATCACATGTGCGGTTATTCCTAATTCTCATACATTTTATTTACTCAATACTCTAAATATTCTATTAATTTCTAATAAGAAACTATCATAGTTTGTTGAATAATCAATTTATACTTTAGAAACATTGAAAATGAACACTACCATCAAAATATCTTTCAAAATTGTATATGAAAATATTTAATCTAATTTTTTTGATAAAATATTAATTTCAATATTTTAGCATCCAACAAATACCGAGAAAAATCATTTAAAAAAAAATTATTTATAAAACTAAGGCGTTGTTGTTAAACATTTCTAGTCACACTTCAACTATTTAATAAATTTCTAAAATTTTAAATCATGCAATTACAGTATAGGTGGAGCACCAATGATATTAAACCCATAAGGTAATGTTGGAAATATTACGTAAAAGTAAAAATATACATGACCAACAACCAATCCTAAAAAATGAAACATTTTTACCAATTGCTTCTTTAAAAAACGAACTTGGATTGTAAAAAAGTGTGAATCCCAAAATAATGTATGGTAGATATTTTGATTTTATATCAAGAACCCCTAGCAACGTTTGTACTTCATCAGGTTTCCTTCTACTCCAGATGTATATTAATGATACAATAAATTGAGACATCATAAATGAAAAGTTGAAATAAATAGCTAGGACCTACAAATAGATTTATATTTTACATCAAATAAGGAAAACAAAAATAAAATCATAAATATAAAATCTCCCATTTTATTGGAATAAAAATATGTTTCCAATTTGTTCAAAATGCTGGCTCTTAAAATTATTTTAAAAATACATGAAAACAAAATGGAAAATTAACATTATATCAAACTTCCCCATGTAAAAAAAGTTTGAAATAAGTCTGTAAAACTAAAAAATGTTTATTTATTACTTGATACTCTTTAAATATTAAATCGTAATTAAAGAATAGCTCAAATGGACTAATAATATCCAGTTGCTACAAATTCTTATACAAATACTGTCACGAACATACAAAGGAACAAAAGTCCTATTATAACTCTTGTAACTGGCTTCATTCCTCCAATTAAATTTGGAATTTCACCTAAATCCACAACTATAACCATAACAAAATTTTATTTCTGAGCGTGCGCACACATTAGAAAAAATTAAATGCGGATCATTTTTATTTCCATAAGGATTTAAAAAAACAATTATTATCATTTGTAAATTAAACCTTTTATTAAAAACCTTGAGATTAAATCCTTTTTATTTTTAAAGTATTTTTAACTTGATCTTTTACAATCGTCACAATTTTGCTTATTTATAATTTTTGGTTCAAATCTTATAAGCAAATTTACAAATGGCTAAACTTTACTTTGGGAAAACTTTTCGTTATAATT
>CAKKLC010002864.1:0-11396 GCA_918559645.1 Ceratonova shasta | reverse complement strand
TCAAATTGTTTTTACCATAATAAAAATTATTCTCTAATTCGCCAACATTTATTAATTTCACGAATTGGCGAATTAGAGAATATTTACTGTACTATATTATTAGATGGTACATTTAAGACTTGTCCTAATTAATTTTATCAAATTTACTCATTTAGTTCCTTTTGCTTTGATACAATAATACCTTTAATATATGTTTTATTAAATAATAAAACTCAAAGAATATACGAAAAAGTGTTTACTAAGATAAAAGAAATGACGAATTTAAAACCTCAAATAATTATAACAGATTTCTAAATTGCACCGATCAATGCGACAACATTAATATTTGAAGAGTCTCTTGTAAACGGCTGTATTTTTCATTATGGTTAATCATTATGGAGAAATATAGAGAAATATAATTTACAAAATGATTATATAAATGATATAAATATTAAGTCTTTTAAGAATGTTTTTGAATCTAATATATATTAATCCTAAACAAATATTACGAGCATATAATCATCATGATAAGAGAACAATAATTATATTAAAAATTACAAAGTTTTATAATTTATTATGAAAAAACATATTTAGGCTCTATTGATAAGGCTTCTATATTTAATTTAAATCTATGGAATTGTTATGATAGGATCTTAAAATGATTACCCAGAACTAATAATTGAGTTGAAGCTTTTCATAAAAGTTTAAATAATAGGGATAATATTGCACACCAAAATACGACACTTTTCATTCGTTTATTGCAACAATAAGAACTATCGCGCACAAAAATTATTCAAAGTCAAGGTGGAAGAATAGCTTTTAAGAAAAATAAAATTGAATATGAAAAGCTATTGCATATATATGTTTTAGATCAAGACATAAGTAAAACAATATTTAAGAATATTAAATGACTTAGTAAGGTGGAAAGATTTTAATGATGATTAAAAGCTAAAATTTACTTTATTTTTTAATTAATATTTTTAAACTTAATAATTAATTTTGGTGAAAAAACGGCATGCCGTTTGTCAACTTTGTATTAAATTGTAAACTAAAAAGCTTTGCTATTCTAGTGTTTTTAAATCTTAATTTTCTTACTTGTATTCGAATATCCCTGTTTTCTCTTTCAATTTGACTCTTTTAAATATTAGAAAAATGGGTATGATTTAAAAAGAGTAATGATTTAAAATCTGTAAAAAAATGTTTGTTATTGGCTTTTAAAAGTATGCTTGAATGTGTATTTATAATACTAACCATGAGAACTAATAAGGAAATTTTTTGGATCTTTCTTTCTCTACTAGAAGACAAAGATTAATGTACAAGTTTTCAAATAAATAATTTTTTGATTTTACAAATCCAATGTATCATTAATGTTCCGATTCCAAATTATAAAAATGCCATGTATGAATTCTGACTTTACATTTTTAGACAAATTGCAATATTGTGTATAATTTTGGTATATAAAGACTATTGGTTTTGAAAATAGTAATTTTGTGTAAGCGTTGTTAAGAATTGTTATAACATTTAACACATGTTCAAAAATAATGATACCGATCAAAATTTACTAGTGTTAACGAAATATTATTATTTCTGATAAAAGAATAGTTTATAATTGCACAATATCAACTAAATAGTACTAAAATGCTTTAATTGATCATACACTATATTTTATTCGTTTTATTAGTAGTGTAAATACTAATGAATATAGTATACTAAGATGATGTTAAAAAAATTGAATAAAGTTTAATCATTACTTATGAGCAAAAGTAATAACGATAAATATTCTTAAAAAAATTAGATTTTTATATAGAGTATTCTAATAAGAGTTTATTATAATTATGAACGTAAATTATAAAGAAATAAAAAAAATTTGTGTGGATAGCAATTTTTTACTTATTAAGTTTATATAAAGTTCAGAAAACTATATTAAAATCTCCACGTGATTATTTTAAAGAGAAACGACATTTACTTTGTTATTTAATCAAATATATATTCTGTTATTAATGTGTATTAAACTACGATTTTTATGATATTTTAAGAAAATGAACAAAACCCATATCCAAAATATTTTTGGAAATATTTCAAATTAATTACAACAAAACAATCATAATTTTATACGGAAATAAACTAAATGTAGCTTTGTTCAAAGTTTAATTTATTTTTAAATCTCTTGATTTAAATTATTAATTGATGTTTCAATTAATTTTTTGTAAAATATTATTCAACTGTTTTAATACAATCATTTATCTTGTTCATTATTCTAATTGTGATAAAAGTGAAAAAATATTTGATTTATAGTAAAGTTTGCTACCTTTATATTTGCATAATTGATTAAATAGATAGATTTCGCATAAAAAATTAAAAATACCTTTAAATATATTAACAAGCATTTCAATAATGTTATTTAAAATACGTGGTCTAAGTATTTTTTACATTTTTTATCATATATTTTAGACATACTTGAGCAGAATACATTGTAATGACATAAATTTAATCAATAATTAGTATCATATCCTTTTATTTTAAAGTCTCATAAAATTTGATTAATTTCTAAGTAAAATTCATAATTATAAGGTCAATATTTATATCTTTTAATGGTAAAAAAATAATTTTCTAATGTTAAACATTTCTTTTTCTAATCTTGAATTATTAATTCAAATTTCAGTATATACTGGTTTCACATCCGTAATAAAAACTGAAAAAAAAGAGTTAAATATTTATTTGCAAAAAGGAAAGAAGAGTGTTGAGATACTTTTAACATTTTAAGCTCCCAGATAAACTATAAGAGATATTTAAAGTGTTGACTTTGATTTCATGTCTATTTCTAAGAAATTGTAAAGATAAAGACCAAACCATTCAATATTTTTGGGTATAAATATCTAAGGAATAAAAAAGTTCAAAAAGTGGTTTATAGTGTTGTGCTTATAATGCTCTATTTACCAGTTATAATCATTGTTGCTGGAGCAACGTTATTTAAGAGTATTTAGGTCATATAATTGGAATTTCTATAAAAACCTAGTATCAGATTGAAGAATAAACTTTTATCAATTCAACTATTTTGGGTAGCTCATTTCCATTATATTCACCTATCCTTTCACTTTTATCTGTGATATAATCACAAATAATCTCCTTCGTTTTATCACTGTATATATGAACAGTTTCTCTATTAATCTTTAAATCTTATGCTATATCCGTTACACATATGCCATTTATATACTTTTAAAGGAGTTTAAAGTTTGTTTTCATCTTTAATTTACAAGCATCTAAAAAAGAAAGCCATCATATAGTTTTTTACTCATTGCATTGGCTTTTACATATCCAAGCGTATCCATCTATCAATGTCTACTTTTAACCTAAGTCATTTGCAATCATCCAATACAATTCTGCTAAACAATTGGTTTTTATCAACTTAAGTATTACAATAAATACATTTTGTAATTTAAATGAAGAAAAAACTTCTTCAACGGTGACTTTAGTTTTCTCATGTGTTTGATATCTTTATCACTATATATATTTCTTGTCTTTGACTATTTCATGCAAGATTTTTGAGCCATAAAGGGGTTATTTAAAAATCATCAACTTGGAATTTAAATCTCAATTAATACGGGAAAGCAGCATGTACCCATATTTCTTAAAAAAAGACATAAGTTTTATGTATAATATCATTATATTTAGTTTCAGAACCTTTAACTATCAAGTAAAATTATATTAATTTACTTATATAAAAAGTTTCAATACATAGTTTATTCAATTTATATAGTCATACTTTTAGGAAGAAAATTAAAATATACCAAATTTTAAATTATACTCATATAATAACATTCTTAGTTTATATATAAAAAATTATCATAACGAAACTAATATAAAACAACAATGGAAAAATTTCTTAAAAATACAATTAAAGCAAAAATATTATCTAATAATTTTACTAGAAATGATTATTTCGCACTTCAGAAATCATCTATGAAGCTTTTGTTGCGATAGTAGTTTTAGATAGAAAATATTATTAAAAAGTCAATTTTTGTAAAAATTCAGTATAAGGATATTTATACCTATTATTAAATTTGATTTATTTTAATAAAATTATTTGATAAAATATTAGATATTAAGTACAGTCCGCCCTCGTTTTTTAGGGCACCCCGGGCATGGGGCACCCCGCCCAAATCAAAAACCTCGGGTTTTGGGGCATAAATTCCAAAAAAACTGTAAATATTATTTAAATAAATAGATTATAATAATTTTTTTCAGATTTTACCCCGTTTTGGGGCACTTTATTATTTATTAGACTAAATTGGGATTATATGTCATGTCCATTTTGGGAATATCTGATATTCACTTTTCGGATGCGCTATCAAATCGCAGTTTATCCATTTATTATATTAACCCATATGAAAAAACTTTCAACAAAAGAAATGGAGCAATTTGGAAAGGATTACAAAGATTCGAAGATGTCAGAAAGGGCCTTAGCATCCAAATATAACATTTCAAAAGGAAGCGTTTCAAGATTAAAGAAAGAATTCGAAGTTGAAATCATTGACAATCAAAACAAAGCTTTTCAAGAGCTCGTAAAAAATGATTTAAAAGAACTTGATAATCAGATTTTTGAAGTCTTTCAACGACTTAGAGAAACTTGCGTGCCTCATAATGGCACTACTATTAAAAATATTGTTTAAAAAATAGCAAAAAAAAATAAATCTTTTGAATTTTAAAGTCTCCAATGGTTGGATGGATAGATTTAAGAAAAGAAATAATTTAATCTTTGATAATATTTCTGGAGAGTCAAAATCTGCCGATAGAACACAAATAAAGAATTTTAGAGCAGCCTTTAAAATTAAATATTAAGAGTATGGGAAACAGAACATATTTAATTGTGATAAAGACAGCGTTATAGTATAAGAATCCTCAAAAAAAAAGCTTTGTTGTGACTGGAGACTAATGCAAAGGAGTTAAATCAAGTAAATAACGCATAACAATCATGTTTACATGTAGCATGACTGGCGAAAAGAAAACCCCTATGATTATTGGAAAATCCAAGACACCGAGACCATTGAAGAACTTTAACTTCAATGAAGTAGGTATTAAAAATTGCCTACTCTTCAAAGGCTTGTATGACAACATAAATATTTAAAACATACTTAAAGGAACTAAATCAGAATATAGAAAAGAGACCAAAGGAAGATTCTTTTGCTTCTAGATAACGCACCATTCCATCCCAGCATTGAGTTAAGCAACATCGAACTGATGTTTCTGCCCAAAAATACAACTTCTATTATGCAACCTATAGACATGGGGATAATAAAAGCCTTTAAAAGTCATTATTTCAATTGTTTAGTTGTATCTTATGACTTTGGAAATACAAATAACGTAGAAAACATCTTTGGATTAATCAATATTAAAAACGCACTTCTTTTAGTTTCGATAGCCTGGGACAGAGTGACAAAAGAATAAATTATGAATTTTTTTGTAAAGGGAATGGAGAACGAAAAAGAACACAAAGAAGACGACATTCACGTTCCAAATTTAGAAACGCTTATGGTTAATAAAATTGAGGAAGTTTATGATATGGCTTTTGAGACGACTAAGGTTGAATGTTGTGATTCTATTGAAAGCATTGAAAGACCTTCAGAAGAAATTAGATTGGCTTTATCACATTTTGATAAGTTTTTTTCTCTTGCATCAACAGTTTCATCTTCAAAGTTAAAAGAGTTGCTTTTGATAAAAATAGAAATGATAAGAGAATGGGAAGGGAAATATGGGTTTGGAAGTAGCATAGCTGACTATCTTATAAAAAAAAACATAATTATTTATGACGTACAATCTGTATAATGTTTTATAACTCTAATACATTAAAAACCTTTGTACATTATTTGAGAAAAAAAAACTTGATTTTTTAAATATATTTAATTATACCCCGCCCACTGAAAAACCCCGGGTTTCGGGCATATTTTAAAAAAGTGCCCAAAAATCGGGGTCAGAATGTAATAAGATCTTAATAATATTTATAATAACAAAAATATACTATCTTCAATTTTATTTTTTTAGTTTAATTTTTCCGAAATATTTTGCCCAACAAACAATATAATTAAGTGACCGAAATCCTAATGATTTATTTTCTTAATTCAAATGACTAGGTTTTTACTAAAAATACAAGAGTTTATAAATGGTTACATACAGAAATACTTTAGAAGGATAAATTATTTTTGAAATATAATAAAATATTAATGTTATAAAGGAGGAAATAAAAACAAATTATTTGGTAGAATTTTATACAATTTTACAAATACAGATATTACCTTGGAAAAATAAACTGATTTTGGTAAATGAACAAATTTAAGCTGATTTTGAAATTTTATATAAAAATTAAAAAATCTATAAGATTATAACTTTTTCTTAGATTTACTAATCATGTTTCAATATAATTAATAGAGCATTTATCCTTTACGGTTGCATATAAAATGTTCCTACTTAAAAATATTATATAATCAGTTTTAATTTCTCTAAAAATTTCACGCTTTTTACTCATAAAATATCTAGATCTTTACCATACACCTTCAATATATTATCTGTGGATTTAACTGTTGTTAAGATCTACAAAATTAATCGAGTATTTGAATGTTAGATGGTAAATTTCATCCAAATTTTTCACTGCTACGCCATAGGCTCTCCATTAATCCCTAACTACTTTAGTTTGTAGGACAAATATACTCTTGAAGAATTGATTTTATAGTTTCGGTTAATATATTTTCTATGGGGACTGTGAATACATTTCTTGAATTTCTCTCTATACTACTAATAATCCACTGTTGATTTGAAATTATCCCTCGGTTATATTTTCGTCTAGAAAATAAACTTTCGTCGTTTCAACTATTTTAGCAATTCCATCGGTACCTATTCCTCCAATTCGAACACTGTTGTTGCAAATATATTGACAAATTGCTTCACGAACTAAATGAATAGATAGCTCATAAGCGATATCTAAATTTTCGGAACCAAACAAATATTTGTAACAATTTTTCAAGATTGTACTGAGAGTAAATCTACTTTTACACAATCAAAGCTAGGAATCAACATATTTTTTTATACAAAAAAGAGACCAATTAGTTTAACAAACGCACGGTTCACACAATTGTTCATTTTTTATTAACTTAAAACTTGCTAGAAAATTCATTGTCTTAATCGCATCCAATAAATTAAATTTAAGATAGGATTCTGTAACCGCCAATTCCATAATTTGGTCAGCATTATAGATTTCGTGACTCTAAATTACTTGTTTTCTCATACTCTGAACCATTATTTTTTTTTTCAAAAACACCCTAATTTAACAAAAACATCGTTAATTTGTGCATTTACCAAAATTTTTGATAAAATTATTTAATAGATTAAATTTATTATAGAATTTTCCTAGCTTTATCGATATATTCCAGGTGATTAGTGAAATTTTTAATATAATTTCCCAATCTTTAGTGTAATTTTCCCGATAATTAGTGACAAAAAAAAATTTTAATTAAAAATTTTTAGATTTAGACATTTTCTAATTGCTCTTAACATATTCCTGTTAAATCCGTCACAATCCCCTCATGTAATTTTTTCGTACACCATTTGAATATTTTGTAATAATTCATTTCAATTATTCGCATTTGTTCTTATTACATAATTTTTCAATTTAGAACAATAATATTCACAATTGGAGAATATGGCGGAAGGAGAAAAAAATCGATTATCACTTCTTCTAAAACGGTTAAAAACCCACTATAATGATGTATTCGGGCGTTTTGGACAATAAAAATTATTTTTTCATTACCTATGTCTATTAATTTTCTTTTAAGGGCAACGATAAAACTTTTAAAATTCTCTCCGTTTACTGTAGTGTAATTCACATGAAATTCTATCATTCGATATTTGCTTGCAGCTCCTATTATAAAAATGTTTTTTGTTTTATTAAAGGAGTTGTTTTGATTGGAGATGACCCACGCAATGATCGAACACGTTTTCTTCTAGTGGAAACACCAAATCACACAACATAAATAAAAATAAGATTTGAATCACTAGTATTACATATTAAATCTGTAAAAGCTTTCTCATAAACATTTCTTTTTTCAATGGTAGATTGTGAATTTTTTTGTGACGGAATAACAACAAATTGCTTTAAAGTATAGTGACAATTTTTAAGTGCTATGTCAATAGTGCTCTTTCCTACAATAATGCGGGGATTCTTCATAAATTTCCAATAAATTCGACTTTTAAATAATTGTTGGATCAGAATTAATTATTTCTCTGATTCTTTCTTTTTGAACAAAACTTGGTTTTGTTCGAAAAACGCCACTTCTCTTTTTCTGTAATATTCCTACTTAATTAAAAAAATTTTTACTTATTGGGTAAATTAATGAACTTTTTATACCATTATTTTCAAAAATTGTCTTAATTCAAATGCCTCTCATATACTGAGATATTAAAATTTGTCTCATTTCATCAAAAACTGTTATGCGGAAACTCGCAACATTAACTTTAAAAAATAAAAATAATAAATAAATCTTTTTTTAATTAAAATCTTTCCATTTTTTAAGCTTTTCCAGGATATTAAAAATTTCTTTTATTTCATAAAAATCTTAATCTGTAACAACCTAATATAAATTATATTCTATTTCATAATTATGGGTTTTAAAGTCTTTATTTCCACTTAGCAATCTTGATATTCTAGTCATTGCTTTTTCGTATTCTTTGCGTAAACCGACAATAAATCTTCCAAGGTTTGGGTGTTTCAAAGCCATTAGATGATTAAGACTGCGATGCCAACCTTCGAGAGAACAAGTAGTGCGTGAAATAACCTTTGTTATACGCTCAAAAATAGACAAGAAGTTTATGGAGTATAGTGGAGTTTTAATATTGGAGCCTAAATAAGTAGAAATAAAATATTTGTCAAAATCCTTTAAATGTGTTAATCAAAGCTTTTTCTTAAAATACTTTGATTATAAAAGCATGAGCATCTATTATTTTAGATGGATTTATATAAGCGAGGTTAAAATACATCCTAAAAATAGACTGCAGGTTATTATCTGCATTATACTGTTTTGATAAACCTAGATTTTGAATTTTGCGCAACATTCTTTGATCAAAATGGAATGCACTTACCAAAGCAAGCAAAGTTGTAAAACGAAGCAGAAATAGAATTTATGAATGCTTGTTCATAATCCCATATAATATATTCAGGATTAAACTGTATTTTTCTACAAGATATTAAAAGGCTTTTTTATATGAAGATTGTGATTTATCTGAAGTAAAAATAAATATAAATGATATATTATTACTTATCAATATACCTTAAAAAGTAATCAATTGATAAAAAGAATGTGGCTCCGATCGAAAAGTGCCATCAACCATCCAAATTGAAATTCTATTAATATATGATAAAAATTCATTATTGAAAAAAATAATTATTTTGGAAGTAGATGAAACACCAGAATTGTATTGTAAACAAAGCTTGTTATTAAGTGTATGCTTTAGTTCATCTGTAATGTCATCAATTGGTCTAAAATTATAGTTTTCACCCTTATTTTGCAACTTTGTGCTATAATCGTTTAAATTTCTTAGAGAAGGTATTAGTGATAAGGTATCCATATTATGATCTCGAGTAACTGAAGTGTATAAATCAATAAAATTTTCATTTGTGGTAGTTACTCTTGATTTTATTTGGTTAATTGCAAGAACTTTTGTCCACTCAGCTAAATTAGTATCACATGTATGTAACTCTCGGTTTAAAATGTTAAGATCTATTGAAATTAGCAAGAATCCCGTGCATCTTCGATTTCGACATCGCCAACGTATAGATTGTAAATGTTTCTTATCCTTATTGTATATTTTATTTTCAATAATAAGTAAATCTGAAACTCTTTAGGATTTAATAAATTGTATTAATGGACATCTAAAAATTTTAATTAGGGTTTATTTAAAAGTCACGAGTTTCCGGCAAGCCCATTATTTTCTAAAATTTTCTTAATTGACATGCCTCTCATATACTGGGATATTAAAATTTGTCTCATTTCATCAAAAACACACTTTTCCGAATTGATGATTGATGATTTTGCTGTGCGTTTTATTCATTTTCATTTTCCATTGTTTAGTAATTTTTTTGTCACTTATGATCGGGAATACATCAATGATGTTCGGTAAATCCTATATTTACATGTTTCATTAAATAAACAATAAAATTTTTTATTTTATTAAATTCACGTATATTAATAAGAATAACAATTTTTTAGATTAAGATTCTAAATCATCTTATCAAACTTTTGGAAAATTGACTAGATAATTATAGTAAGCAGAATTATTAATTTAATTTTGTATATTTAATATTTTGAATATAAGTTTTTAAAATTAAGCTATTAAATAGATGTTATATAAAAGTGACATTAATAATTTGAATGTTAAGAAACAGAAAAATATTGTTTAGTGTATATATTTGGTTTCAAATATATATAATAAATGGACGTTACATCAAAATATGAATGTTAAAAAACAGAAAAATATTGATTAGTGTATATATTTGGTTTCAAATATATATAATAATAAATGGACGTTACATCAATAATATGAATGTTAAAAAACAGAAAAATATTGATTAGTGTATATATTTTATTTCAAATATATATAATAATAAATGGACGTTACATCAATAATATGAATGTTAAGAAACAGAAAAATATTGTTTAGTGGAAATATTTTGTTTAAAATATATATGATAATGAATGGACGTTACATCAATAATATGAATGTTAAGAAACAGAAAATATTTGTTTAGTGTATGTATTTGATAAGAAACAAAAGTGATAATGAACGGACGTTACATCAATAATATGAATGTTAAGAAACAGAAAAATATTGTTTAGTGGAAATATTTTGTTTAAAATATATATGATAATGAATGGACGTTACATCAATAATATGAATGTTAAGAAACAGAAAATATTTGTTTAGTGTATGTATTTGATAAGAAACAAAAGTGATAATGAATGGACCTTACATCAATAATATGAATGTTAGGATACAGAAAAATATTGTTTAGTGTATATATTTGGTTTCAAATATATTTGATAATAAATGGACGTTACATCAATAATATGAATGTTAAGAAACAGAAAAATATTATTTAGTGTATATATTTGGTTTAAAATATATATGATAATGAATGGACGTTGCATCAATAATATGAATGTTAAGAAAGAGAAAAATATCGTTTAGTGGAAATATTTGATTTAAAATATATACTGTAAATTCCAGACTATAAGCCGCGACTTTTTTCCAACGCTATGAACCTTGTGGCTTATACGCCTGTGCGGCTTGTATATGGATTTTTTCACTTTTACTAAACCATAAAATTGCCTGACGGGTTAGGGTAAAAAAATACATTTATTAAATAAAAGCAG
>CAKKLC010002860.1:51120-68302 GCA_918559645.1 Ceratonova shasta | reverse complement strand
TTGTATTTTTTATCGCGATTTTGTCGGCGCCATTTTGTCAACGCGATTTTGTCGGAAAACATACTTCGCGATTTTGTCGGCGCGGTTTTGTCAGTGAACCGTAAATCATACATGCAGCTGCCAAATCCCAATATCGGAAGGTTCATTGTTTGTTTGCAAGAGAGTAGAGATTTTAAGGCTTAAGTTTGCCCACTATATGAATGGTATCTATACGGAATTAAGAACAAATTTTTATAAGGAGGAAAAATTACTTATCACTTGTGAAAATGAAAGATATTTAGAAATTGCCGTGATTTTTAAAAGCATGAACCTTATTTTTAATTGGAAATTTAATTAAAATTTATATTATAATTTTTATCTAAGTATTACTTTATTTGTTAATTAAAGTTTTTTTGAAATTTCGTCGCTGAAACATCCGTATGCGTTTTTTGCAATGTTTTAGAAAACTATTTATAAGAATGGATGTAGCGATACAACTTTGTAAGAAAAAATCAAAATTATATATTTGAATTGGATAAATATGATTAAAATACATAAAAATGCTTTAAAATTTATAGGTTTATATACATTGAATAAAAAGTTTTTAATTTTTATATTTTTATATTATTTTAAATATTTATTCTTATTTTTTTTAATTTTTATTTCAATTTTTTCTTTTAGTTTTATTTTCAAATAAATTTTTACTATTCTGTATTTTTTATTTATTCGGTACCCCTATCAAGTCTTTTATACCGCCCAATGAGGCGCTGAATATAACTTGATCTAAAAAATTTACTTTTAGAAATGGAAAGAAAAAAAATATGCCAGAAAATAGTAGATAAGGAAAAGATTTTGTCAAACGATGGTATCATGGAATTAACAATAATTGAAGCTTTTATAGAGCATGTTATGTCTACAAAATTTTTCTAAAATGAGTTTTTATCAATGAAAAGACTTATAATAGCAGCTCTTGCATCTCGCCTAACCATATAAAATATCTGAAATAAAAGTTTCAGAAGGTTTCTGTAGATTGATTCTTTTGGTTATGTAGTAATGCGTGTAAAAATTCAAAAAGCATACGGTTTAATAGTTTTTTTTTAAAGCGTCTAACGTTGAATTTAGTACTATTCTTAAAATAATGTGTAAATATTTTAATGTTGTTTCTTGACATTTTATATGATTTAAACATAAGTCATAATACAAATAGTGATTATTTGTAGTGTAATTTTAGAGCTAATATGCAAATACATCACTAAAACAAGCAAGAGAATACGTGGGTTTAATACTGATGGTACCCGAAAATAGTTGAAATCAATGAATGCTTATTATTTTAACGCAAATATAATCGAGGAAGGCTAATAAATGGTATATAGCTGATGTTGAGTTAGGAACTAAGAATGCATTTATTATTAAAATTGGAACTAGAAATATGGATACAATTATAGATGTAAAATTACAAAATATACTTCTTGGAACTATTATTTATACCCATAATTGTAGGACATATACGAGTTCCTTTAAACGAATAGATGGATTTGATCATGGCACTCTGAGCCACACCTTTAATTTAATAAATCTAAAAAATTCTGAGGTTTATACACAAAACGTAGAAGGTTTGTGGTCAAGATTAAATTTTCTCTAACGAGAACACAATTGAATAAGTCATGAATTTCTAATACAGTTACGTTGGCAATATAAAATCAAAAGAAGAAAACGATTCAATGTTTTTATTATACTAATAAACAATTATTTATATTATTTTAACCCTTCATTTTTTTTAAAATAAAATGCACTATAAAGTGTTTGAACCAAAACATCTGTATTTGTTATGAGATGGTAGTATTAAATTATACTTTGGAAATATTGTATCATGTAAAAAAAGCCAGACACGTTATCATCTAAAAAAAACTTGATATAATGTAAAATGAAAAACCATAATAAAATTATTGCAATATGTTTTATAAAAATTATATATACATAAAGTAACTTAAAATTAAAAAAAAATTAAAATTAAATATTTAATATTCTTATTAGGCCGTCAAAGATATTGCAGCAGTTATTACATTTCCACATAAATCCAGTTAAAAAAATCTTTCCTTTGTTATTTTCTGACTCCTTTTTGTTTCTTGATTTTATTTTTAATGCAATTGTTAATCGCCTCAACATTTTGAATATGACTTCCGTTTTCTTTGTTACAGAATCATATTTATGCTATACCGCCTTGTGAATATATCCATTTTGAGTTTATGATAGACAACTTTTATGTTCATCAGTGTGGCTCTCACTTCTTACAATTAGCCTGTCTAAGATTAAAGGTATAATGCTTGAAGCTTTCTTATCCGATAAAAATTTGGTCATTATTCTAGTTGTAGTGTCTCTAACCTCAGCTAACAATATTTCATTGATCTTATTCGATGGACTGCCGCCCCTATGAGATTAAAACTTAAAGTTTAAAATTGTCTCATCTAGTTGAACATTGCAATCGGGGCCTCCTAGCTTGCTTAAGCTTTTCTCCTCCGATTTCATCCTTCCTAGCAAAATTTTGAATATTTTCTTTAACGTTGGGCTTGAAACTTCAGCTAGTTCACCAATCATTATTCTTTGAGCCCCCGCACTATACTTTAACAAAAAATTTATTATCGTTTTATAACTTAAACCCAAACCTTCAAGAAATGAACCCCTTTTTATAAAAACTCTTTTGTACTTGGTGATAAATTGGTTTTTGGTGCATCGCCATACAAAGTTGTAGGCGAAACTTTTACCTTGGTAAAGTTTTATGTTATATTCACATCCTTCGCATGCCATTTCTCTCTTTACAACCTCCTTTTCAGCGCAAAGCTAAAGATCTCTTCTTATGTCATCCTATTAATTGTCCTTTCAATGTCTCTTAATTCATGGGATGTCCTAAACGTTTTAGTTTATAGGAGAGTTTTTCTAGAAAATTATTTTTCATTCTATATCATTTAAACTTTATTTTGTATCATGTAAATAAAAAAGCCATTGAAAATATCTTGTAAAAAAAGCCTTATGCTTTTCAACATGATCCAAATATCTCATAGTGCTTTTTGTAAAGTAATTTATAAAACAGTATATTTTGAAGTTATCGAAATTTCTTATTATATGGATTTTACTAGAAAATGGTGAGATTATGGTTAGTTTTTGCCATATCAAAATTTTCAATTATATTATTGACATAAATTTATGTGTAACTCTTGATTCGAAGGAACATTTATATTAATTTGTTTAAACTAGATGAATTTCTTTTTTTACTTGTTTAAATGTTTATTTTAATTTTTTGACAATAATCTGCTTTTAGATTACTATTAAAAAATTACAAAGAAAACTAAATTTAAGCTTTTAGAGATAAACTTTAATTCATCACTTGTAGTTGATTGAAGAAATTTTTTGACAAATGAAGCAAAAATAATTTTATTTATTTACAAAATGTATAAAAGCATTATTTAAAGTATAAAACTGGAAATTTTAAAAGAATAAGTTATATTTTATTCATTCATACAATAATGTCGATTATTCGAAGGCTGTTTATTATAAATTGGATTTATTACGACATTTTTATAAAATTATTTAAAAAAATTGTTAACAGTATATAGATTACAAATAAAAATATAAAGCGTAATTTATGCAGTAGCTATCTGTTTAGTTTAAAACTATAAGATGAACATATTTCTATACAAATTAAAACTTTTTATGATAAGGAAGATAAAAATAATTTTCAAAAAGATAGCAAATAAAATATTAAACAAAAATACGTCATATTTTATACTTTTGTAGTTTCTATAATGCAAAAAATAATAATACTGGTTCAGTGAGAAATCGACACAAAGGTTGCTAAAGAATACAACTTTTAGAAATCTACAATATTAGGCATGATAAAAATAAGCAAAATTTGATACACGAAGAATGAAATATTATGATGCAAAGCTTGATGAATCAGTTATTTGTTGATTCTTACAAAAGAAAAGAGTTTGATTACAATAAGAGATACTTAAGTTTGCAAAAAAGTTTGGATTAGTGAAAATTTATTTAACAAAAAAATGAACTTTATGAAAATAAACAAATTTGAAGATTACGTTACAAAATCAAGTGCTGAAGAATTATTAAAATAATGTCATGACAAAAAAATGCTCAAACACAAAATGAAATGTTTAACTTGTAAACTATCAATGAAAATTTAAAAAAAGGGTTGTTGTATCAAAAAATACTGTTGGCGGTGTTACAACAAGAATGTTTATCAAGATGTAAAATAACTTCTATATTTAAAAATTCATTTTTTAGTCATTTAAATGGAAGTTTCCGTGTTAGCCTATGCTTTTTAGCCAAAATAGCTTGAAAGCAGCCTGGCCATAGTTTTATAAAAACTTTGGGAATAAATAGGCCAAACTATAGAAAGATTGTAATAAGTTAGCTGTTTTGATGAAAAAGGATAAAAATAAAATGCACAATTTGGAAGGATTAAATAAAATTGTTCAAGTTAACGAGACTATGCTAAATTATAAGTGCAAATGTCATCGTGGACTATCATTATCAAACAAAACTAACGTGATATGCATATTTGAGCTTAATGAAATGAAGCAGCTATTTAACATATGTGTGCTAAAGTGATATCGGATAAGAAATCGTATACATGTGTTCCAATTAACAATTAATGTGTTCAAAAATTTTCAAATAACCAAATCGGTGACCTTAAAAGTTATCTTGCATTAAGGAAATTCAATTTTACTTATTTTACATTTTTTCATAAAGATAATTGAAGAAAATTTATAAAAACTGCAGCAAATTAATTTAATTAATCTATCAAATGTATAAAAAGAATATTTAAAGTAAAAAAAGTAAATATCAAAGGAGAAATTAGAAGTATTCGTCTGTACATACGAGAATTATACAAAGAGGCTACAAAAGAATACTAGTCTAATAATTAATTGATAATATTGAGATTTAAAAACTGTATAAATCATGTGTGAATATTTGAAACAATCGATAAATTATCAGGGATCTCCAGATCTATCTTTAGTACAAAATTATAAAAAACAGTCTTTTAGATTATTGGAAAATAAGCTATATTTTATTAATCATATTACAAAATCCATAATTTTTAAATAATTATGACTAAAAAGTAATCAAAATAAATGAAATATTTTTATTTGATGGTACAAAAAATAAATGCTATACTCTAAAGTATTTCCTTTATTATAAGATTATATTATGTGTCAATTTATTGTTTTTTTACCCATTATCGATTAAATAAATAAATCTATTTTTACATTTTATTTATAGTATATTTGGATAGTAATTAAAGATTTGTATTTTGTGATCTTCGAATCAAATAATTGATAAAAATTCTTATAAAAAATTTATAATTGTATTCCATTCTCTTTCTAGTTTTCTCTATAAATCAACTTGATATTTCTTATTATATTTATATGTATATAAAATAGATGAATCAAAATTTCATTGAAAAATTTATATAAATAATCTTATTCACCAACAAAAAAGATGTAAATATACTCTAAACATCTAATTTTTGATTTTGATTTAAATAAAACTAAAAATACATTATCATTTATTAGATTTTACATGATTTTTAATCTACTTAGAATAAATTATTATTGAAAATAAACACGTTTTAACTATATTATAGAGAAAACGTGATTACAACGCCCTTACTTTCATCTGAATAAAAAATATGGAATTAATAATTTTAAACTATATTTATAAACATCTCTGTTATAAGATATCTTTTACACCTGTAATTATAATATAAGTAATAATTTTATGTTTAAAAATTAGTAAGATATTTAGTAGAATGATACAAAATCTTTTATACACAAATGATGAATATAATCTTGTAATTTATTACAACTTATAATTTTTTATATTAAAAAAAGGATATGACTTTAAGAAACAATTACAATAAATATGTTTCATTTATTGTAACAAAGTATAACATGCAAAATACTTTTATTTAGCTCATGACATGATATTATTAATAAATGTATTAAAATTTACTTAAAAGAATATGTTTTTAATACAAAATATCAGTATTTTATGAAACAAAGATTTAATTTCACAGTAGCCTATAGATATTCATTTACAATACTTTATGACTTAATTCAATAAATTAAATATTTAGAAGCAGAGAAAAAGCATTTAGCAGAATTTTTTTCAACTAATTTATTTTTTTATGTGCAAAAATTACAACTGTATATGTGACTAATTTAGATTTTAATTTAAAAATTTAGTATAATAATATCTTTTGAATGTTATTTGCAATCTTACTCAAACATATAATACTACTTTTAATTAGATGTTATACATAGAAACCTTTTTTCTAAAAAATAATGCAATTATTCTAATATAAAAAATAGTGTAATTATTGCTTTGAACGGTTTTCAAATTTCATTAAAACATAGCTTTTTTAAAATTTGTAAATTTTTTTACTTTTTTTAAGAAACGTTTTAATATTATCAGGCAATATTAAGATTCATTTTGTGATATTCTTAAAATTAACTTTTTATTCCTACAGGTTTCTTTAAAAAAGTATTCATACATAAACATCAATTAAATTTATTTATAATCAAAGCAAATAAAACTATTTGACTTATTTTAATTATTTATACGAATGCAGGGCCAAATTGTCATACAAAGTATTTATTATGAAATGCGAAGCAGAAGTCTGAAAGAAATTTTATTTTTATAGTTAATAATAATATTTATAGTAAAAACTTTATTTCTAAAGTTAATATTCAATATATCCACAACAAACAACATTTTATATGCTACCCGAATGAACATTAATTTCCAATAAAAACCCAATTTTTATAGTTAATATTTGATTACATGTATCCATAATAACATGAATCGTCTTCCAAGAACCGCTGGAGAGTGGCGATTTTGATCGTTGACAGTGAAGCTGGTCACTGCTCTTTTGGTTTACTGTGTACATACCACGTGTGAATTACTTATTGCGCACATTTAAAATTACTTCATGTAAGCCTTTGCACATATATCTGTAATGTTTGTAATGTTTTATCATCATATACACTGTACAATAGTTTTAAAAAATAAAATTCAGTTCATGTTATCTTAAATTCTGAAAATATTTGAACGCCAGGAACTTTTTAATCAGTACCGATGAATTAATGGTGTCTCTCAACGAGTAGGCATTGACAGAGATGATCTTTTATAGTTCTGTTTAAAGAGTGGTTTAAGAGCTTAATCTTCGATCTCTTCTGGTGGACCGATTACAAAAATTAAAGTCTTTTATTTAGTTTTTTTTGCTTTCTGCTTAAGTCACACCCGAACCCTTTGATCTCCATCTTGGCCTGTGATCTTTTACCTTTTCAGGTCAACGAAGTTAAAAAAAATATAATGCAACATTTTTTTGTCTTCACTTATTAGGTCAACCCTCAAATCCTTTGATCCCCACTGTTAACTTTGATCTTTCACCTTTTTGGGTCGATTAGTTAAAAAAAATATCAGTTTTGGTCTTTTCTTAAATTTAAAATCAAATAAAATTAAAACTTTTTAAAGGTATTGTTCAGAACCGATTTGCCGGATAGTGAGTTCAGATCGTTTCGTATTTCAATTCGATTCTTATATTAAAATTCTTTTGACTTAAAAAATAGATCTAGCAATCTGCATAAGCTGCGAAAGAGAGGTAAAATGGCGTCATTACACACTAAGGTAGGATGATTGAGGTTTAAAGCAGCACGGCATATGCAAAACTTAGATATCTCAAGCTCATTATTGAGCTGCTGTAAAAGGTAGGACGACGTTTTAATAGATTTATTTTATAAATATTGATATATAGGAATTTATAAATTTATTAATTTTTTCTAGGTTACACAGAAATTGCTTGGTCATGTTTCCACTGCACTGTGGTACCTGTTAAACAAGCCTACACTCTCACATCGAGCCGTTTAAACTCTGCAAGTGTTTATAATGATGCCAAATCTGAAAGCACTGAAAGCATTGAATATACAATTACAAATAGTAAAAAGAAGAAGGCTTCAGATGAATGGTACATTAACGCATCCACTTTTATCTAGTTTAGTTAGTGATCCATCAATGGCTGCAGATGATGACTACATTATGGATACAACACTTTATCTACCTGGAGATCAGCTTGGATTAGCAGCTAATTCTGTTATAGCCATACTGCTCGATCTGCTTATGCCTAGGTAACTAGGAATGGACTTCACCTCGGATATGTCCTAGTTGTGAAGCCGGTTGTGAATTATTTTGAGAATATATATGTTGTGGACCCGGATATGAATCATATTGAGAATATACCAGTTGTGAATCTTATTGAGAATACACCAGTTGTGAATCATATTTAGAAAATAAAAGATGTGAACCAAGTTATTAATCATATTGAAAATATACCATTTTTGAAGCCGGTTGTGAATCGTATTAAGAATATACCAGTTGTGAATCTTATTGAGAATACACCAGTTGTGAATCGTATTGAGAATATACCAGATATTAATTAAGTTATGAATCCTATTGAGAATATACCATTGGTGAATCATTCTTGAGAATACACCAGTTGTGACCCGGTTTGTGAATAATTTTGAGAATATATTATTTGTGAACCGGGTTTGGAATAATTTTGAGAATATACCAGTTGTGAACCGGTTTGTGAATTGTTTTGTAAATATATAAGTTGAGAACCTGGTAGGATATCATTTTGAGAATATACCTTTTGTGAATCATATTAAGAATATACCAGTTGTGAATTCCCAAGGTGAAAATCTCCCACAGACTGTCATGCGTCCATTTACCACTAAACATGGGCCATTCAACATACTTTTGCAATTAGACTAGCCTGATGTCAAAGTCACCGAGCCTGAATCAATGGTATTAGTCAAAATGGAAGGGCCGTTCACCTACATAATTGTTTCCGGGCAGTGCTAAGGATACAGACTTACTAGTTGACAATAAAGGTTACTCCTATACTTTAAAGGTTGACAAACGTCGTGACGGAAAAAACACGCGGAGAAGCACTAGTAGGTGAAAGAAGGCAATTCTTCAGTTTTCCCCCCACATTTTTTTTATAAAAAAAGAATAATTTAAATAAATTTGTATTTATAAAATCGAAACAAAACAAAATATAAGTATTAAATAAAATGTTTTGATTTTAATTAATTAAAAAAATGTAACTGATAATTAACAAAGTAATCAGGTTATCTGAATTATAATTTAAAAAAAAATTGTTAAGTATGAATTTAGATAAATTAACAATCTTTCAACTGTATTCTTATGTTGAAACTGAAGATCGTGCCATAGATTTTGCACAAGAGTTAGGTCTCATAAGACGTGAGATGAATTGTACTTGTCGGAAGGAAATGAAAATTAGAACAAGAGCTGATGGGAAAAATCGTATGGTTTACTTCCGTTGCCCTTCACGTAATTGTAGAAAAGAAGTATCCGTTAGGAAAGATACCTTCTTAAAAGGCTCTCACCTTCCTATAAGTACAATAATTTTATTAACTTATAAATTTGTTCGCGGGGAGGTTGATCTAGGTAACCTTTCTCACGAATTAAAATTAAAGTCACAAGCTACTTTAGTAGACTGGCTCCACTTTATTCGTAAAGTTTGCATGACTTATTTTATCAATAATCCTGTGCAATTGGGGGCGAGGGACATATCGTTGAAATAGACAAGTGTTACCTCGTCAAAAGAAAGTATAATGTAGGGCATCTCGTTAAGGAATGCTGAATATTGGGAATGCATGATCTCTCAACAGGAGTAGGAAATTTTTTTTACATTTTGGATAAGTCACAAGTGACGTTAGAAAGCAAAATTCTGGAATTTGTATTACCTGGCAGTATAATCATGACAGATTGTCACGCAGGGTATAACAACATTAACTTGTATGGTTATACTCATTATACTGTGAATCATTCATGGAACTTTGTGGACCCTCAAACTCGAGCAACTACAAATCATATTGAATCTGTCTGGCAGAAGCTGAAGCAAGAACATTAAGCTCGCTATGGAACCCACAGAAGCATACTGGACAGTCATTTGTATTCATTCATCTGGAAACAAAGATTTAAAAAAATCCTTTAGATCATTCATTAGTCATATAAAAGAAATTTACCCACTTAATTAAAACAAATGAAATGTTTCTATTTTGTAAAAATGTTGATTACTTGATGAAATTTTCATTTAAATTTTTACTTTTCGTTAATTTTTTTTTAAATTTTTGTAAAAAAAAATGTGGGGGAAACTGAAGAAGTGCCAAAAGAATGTACTCAACTATTTCAGGCAGGTGACATTTTTAACCATTGACGGTTGCTACCAATCAGGAATTTGTTCAACGACCTATCGTGCGCAACCAGGGTTCGATAAAATTTGCTCAATGTAAACGTGAAGCAAAAAATGTTGGCGCACTTAAAGTATTTGAATCTGCGTCCGTAATTTCAGAGCAAATCTTGCTTCAAAAGGTTACATCCAGTAAAATACAGATACTAGCAGCTGTTCCTTCTAAACCAAATTAAGCCCGCCAAGTCAACAAAAAAAGACAAGCTACGCCCAAAAAATTCAAATATTCTAGATTTCAACATTGAAATGGAACATAAACATGAAGGATTTATATAAGAGAAGTTGCAAGTTGAAGAGCAAGACATTATATTAGCAACTCACAAAATGCAAACAGAATTTCAACTTGCTCAATCTTGGTATGTCCGTGCCAACTTTAACTACTTTAACTGTGGTTTCACTAACTTTTTAGAATACATGCTTTTGTAAAACAAGGAATGGCTAAAAAGCAAGTTCTGCTATTGTTTGTTGTCATTTTCGGACGTCGATTCCGGCACTAAACTGCTGTTTTGCAGCCTATAGTGAATCTTTTACCCCAGAACCCAAACCCACCGCATAGGGATTAGAACTTTGAAGAGGCAATGTATTAGAGTATACATTTCGTGTTCCCACACGTGAAAATTTTTGGTTGCCTATTTAACTTCACCCAAGTATTCTACAGGAGTATTTAAAGTCTTAGATTATAGCAGTTCTATGATGATAATGCAGAGACAGAAAATTTGCAAAAGATTGATAGTTTTGTTCGTTCTACCACACATACACATCCCTACCATTTTTACCGACATTTTACGGTTAGCGGGAGATGTTCCATCCAAAATATTTTAACTGTTTAACTATGTAGACGGCTATTGGATCAACAGTGGTATATTCCACCCTTGTAACTAGTCAGTTTTTATGCAAGAGGCTCGAACTAATAATCATCTTGAAGGTTACCACAAGATATTAAACACAAGAGGTCAAAGGGAACAATTGCCAATTTACTTGTTGGTGCATCTAACATACGAGAAAGCCAGCATTTTTAGCTGACAGTGGAGTTTGTTGTCATAGGTATGCTGTACTAGTCCCATGTATCGGCCTAGGTCATGTAATGACAGGCTATGTAATTATTGGAATCAATATCCGACTGACGAACAAACAGCTATGGCTATAATAGATTCAGCGAGCCATTTAATATGCAGGAGGATTCAAATAAACGATAATGTAGAGAACAATTTGGATTAACTTATATTTGGAATGTAATGTTCATTTAGGTAGTATATTAGTTGTTGTATGTTATAGATATATTGAATTTCAACTTTAAAAAAAGTTTCAGTCAGACCCCTGCTTCACATTTTATAACAATCTCTTTTAGAGATCATTTTGATCATATACATTTGAATATGGTTTTTATTAGTTTTCAAAATTAATAAAAATATTTAACCTTATCATTTTTCTTAATTTTCTTAGCTACATGAATCAATTTTAATTTTTAAATATTTAGTAGTATATATATTACACTTTATAAAAATAAGTTTTTAAATTTTTTTAAGAATTTAGCATTTGAATTTACTTTATTTTAGTATTGTGCTGGAGTCAATTACCCATTACTAAAACATGAGGTTAAAAATGGAACAGTAAATAAAAAAAATATAACTAAACCTTTAATAAATTTGATTGAAATAAACTGATCATGAATATGAAACCCATAAATTAATTAATAATTAAATAATAAATGAAACGATCAGTCTAATCAAGACCTATATTCTTAATGATTTTAACTTTAAGTCAAAAAGACTAGAAACTTATATAAATTCCCTTATAAACCTATTTAATATATTATAACAAAATTTTTTGAGATATAAACCAAAATGCTAATTAAAAAAAATAAACTATACATCCAATATTTATTTAACAAAATGATTGAAGATCTATACCCAAGATTCCTCTTCATTTATTTTAAGTTCTAAAATCTGATATTTTTGTTTGATGTTAAAATAAATTGACTAAATCAATAAGTTTAGAATTCTTTTTTTTTAATGTTATTACCACACTCTTAAAGTATATGATTACCAATATAGTAAAATACACGTAGTTCCATAGTAAAATTGTTACTAATTATAACTTTACTACTTTTCAATACATATAGAATATTGATTATATACTGCCCATAGATAAACTTACATACAAGAAAAATATAATAAAAATTATTGTTTGTATAGAAAAATTCTATTTCCTTGACATTGGATAAAGTTTTTAAAAAAAATAATTTATTTGCAATTGGAGATAAATCTCCTGGTCACTAAACATTATATTTTTAAATTTAACTCGGCAAAACTCCATTAAGATGCCCCTAATTCAGGTTAATTCGAAAAATCAAAAAATTTATAATAAACTTTGGCAAAAGTTTTTAATTTTGAAATGTTTTTTGTTTGATTTTATATCATATAATTTGTTTTTCATTATATTAGCAAACAATGATTGATAAAAAAAAGATCATATATACAGATAAGAGTAAAAATCCTTAAATATAGAAAATTTGAGATTTGCTATTGAATAAAGAGATAAATCTTGGGGAAAGTTTTTATTATGAAATGTGAAGCATGGGTTCGAAAGAAACTTTATTTTTACAGTTAATATTAATAATATTTATAGTGAAAATTTTATTTTTACAGTTAATATCCAATATGTCCACAACATACAACATCTTATATACTACCAACTGAACATTACTCTCTAAATAAAAACTTTATTTTTATAGTTAAAATTGTATATATCCACAACATACAACATCTTTTATACTACCAACTGAACATTACTCTCTGAATAAAAACTTTATTTTTATAGTTAAAATTGTATATATCCACAACATACAACATCTTAAATACTACCCAAATGAAAATTACTCTGCAAATAAAAACTTTATATTTTATAGTAAAAATTGTGTATATCCACAACATACAACATATTATATAGTACCCAAATGAAAATTACTCTGCAAATAAAAACTTTATATTTTATAGTTAAAATTGTATATATCCACAACATACAACATCTTATATACTACCCAAATTAACATTATTTTCATAGTTAATATTAAATATATAGACAACATACAACATATTATATAGTACCCAAATGAAAATTACTCTGCAAATAAAAACTTTATTTTTATAGTTAATATTCAATGTATCCACAACATCTAACATCTTATATATTACCCAAATAACCATTACTCTTAAAATAAAAACTTTATTTATATAGTTAATATTCAATATATTTACAACATCCAACATCTTATATACTACCTAAATGACCATTACTCTTCAAATAAAAAATGTTATTTTTAAAGTTAATATTTAATGTATCCACAACATCCAACATCTCATATACTTTCCAAATATAAATTACTCTCTAAATAAAAACTTTATTTTTATAGTTAATATTGTATATATCCACAACATACAACATCTTTAATACAACCCTAATAAAAATTATTCTGCTAATAAAAACTTTATTTTTATAGTTAATATTCAATTATATATATATCCATAATAACATTATTTCTCTTCCTAGAACCGCTGGAGAATGATGATTTAGATCGCTGACAGTGGAGTTTGTTGCCACAAAGGATGATGTGTTAGTCCCACGTACCGATGGCTGGTCAAGTAATGGCAGGCTATTAAAGTAATAGAACAAGTATCTGATGGACGAAAGAGCAGCTATGGCTCTATTAGATGCATCAAGCCATTTAATATGCAGAGGATTCCAATAAACGATCTTATAGAGAACAATTTAGACAATCATATTTAGAGTTTAATGTTTCTTTGGTCCATATGTAATACTTTGGGTATGATGTGTTGTAATGAAACAATTTTGTTAACTTAGTAGTATTGTTGTATTATTGTATTATTTGGAGAGCAATGTTCATTTAGCTAGTATAAAAAATGTTGTATGTTGTGGATATATTGTTTATTAACTATAAAAATAAAGTTTCTTTCAGACCCCTGCTTCACATTTCATAATAATCACTTTCAAACACCATTTCGGAACACGACACTTTTTATTATACACCTTGTTATTACTTCCATACATCACTTTAAGGCCTAGATACCTTACACAAATTATTACTGAAAAGAAAAATCAGGTTAATGAAATAATAATTCTAACATACAATAAATAAAATCAGTTCCAAATTTATAAACTATATTACATGCTTTATCATTCAAAATACATTTTATGTTTTACATTAAGTTTAAATTGTAAGATACATACATAAAAAGTAAAAAAAAACTTCTTTTTGCAACAAATATGTGCATCTATACGTACTCAAATTATCTTAAATTAGTTTAATCAAAAGATTATGAAAAAATAGTAACCTGCAGATCATAGAAATCATGATTTGTTGCTAGTTTTTAGCTAGGCTTATGATAATTTACCAACTTCCGTTTTTTGTAATTCATAACAGTTAATGCTAAAGTTAATTCTTAGAAAAAATCTATCACTACTTTCGACGTCAGGTTTGTTTATAAGAAGTATTTTAATTTCTTGAATAAAATAGTAAATATCAATTGAAATATTTTTTTAGCTTTTTGGATAAATGATGATGTCTAATCATCAAATGTCGTTTCAGGTTGCAATTGAATGAGTCCCTCATATAGAATTGTTCGCTATCAACTACAAACAGCTTAAGTACATTATCTGAACTAAAAACTTGAAAGCTAAGATTATGTGCTGGATCTGAAATATTTTGCATCATTAATTTTTACATATTTAAGGCATGTTTTTCTAAAAATGGTTCATTATTGTTAATTTAATTTTTTTCCGTTATCCACTAATGTTCTCTATATCATATTTGATGTTATAGTTTTTCCAAAATTTTTTAATTAAAAATTTATCATCTTTTTTACCTCATCGTAAAGTTTGACGTATGAAAAGTTAAGGCAGGTATTTCATTCTTAAAATTGGTTGGATAGCATCTATTTTATTTTTTTGGAATGTACTTAACCATAAAATCTTTAAATAGTTAAAATAAATGAGTAGGATCATCTAGTATTTTATTAATAATTAGACAAACCATTTTTTATAAGTTTTTCTGTGAAATATTTTTTTTATTTCTTCACAAAATTGATTACGATTTAATAATTCTTTGATTTTTTGACAAATTTATTACAAATAGTTTTAGCTTAAATTGCGTATAGCACTTGCAGCGTTCAGCAAAGTCCATGGTTGTTTTGTTAGTCGAATAAACTCCTGTTTAGCTTATTTTAAAAACTTGCTCAGCCAATAATCACCTTTTAAAAAAAAATCCTTGAAAATGTATAGATATTTCTTAGATGCTCGCTTTTCTATCTTAACTATTTCACTTTAAATATTTAAATTAAATCTATTTTAGTATTTTTAAAACCATCTTTGTCTTGCTTGAAATATAAGATATAAAAATAATTCATCGGTATTTCTAATCTTCAAAAATTCTTTTAAGCCTTTTCCTGTATAGTTACTAGATTCATAGGCATTCTCAGTTTTATATTGTCCTAAATCCGGATAGTACAACCATTGTTACATTATCTAGCTTCTGAGATGTTTATCTCAAGATATTTTAAAATGCATCAGATTTCAAATGTTTTTATTTATTTTTTTAACAAATAATTTGAATGATTGATTTTGCGAGTTTAATTGCATTAATTTTCTTCTCACCTTCTATAAAATGTAATACATCTCATTTAGTTTCTAACTTGATTTATTTGAGAAATCTTTTAATCAATCTCAAAAGTAGATAATCATTTAGATAAGATTTCATCTAAAAAATAATGAAATTAAAAAATACTTGTTAAAAATTTTGGATCAGTTAAAACTTGAAATCAAGAAAAGGAATTGAAATATTACTACGTCTTAAGTTTCTGATTGAATTTATTTGGAAATGGAACCATAAGAATCATTTTTCTTACTATACTTTTAATTTAATTAAAATATAACTCTTGGCATTAAATGATCCAAAATTTTCAATTTGTATATATCTGACACACTATAAATTAAGCCCATTTTTTGTTAGTGTTACCATCAATATCAAATATAAACACAAAACACTAATCAAATAGTCTAAAATAGTATCTTTTCAAGATAAATTGAATAAAGCTCTTCACAAAGATGAAATTAAGAGTTTTTATACAAATTTTGGTTATGCAGGATTAATAGATCATAATAAATCGACAATGAATATTTTCTTTTTGCCATAAACAAAAACATTTTAGGCCGCAAATTAAAAACGACATTAATTAAACAAGGCCGTATAACAAGGTATGCGGTACTTGTCGGTTCCCCCCCCTTAAATTTTAAAAATTGTTTTTATATATGAAATATAAAATATTTAACATATTAAAATAAAAGGGTTAAAAAAACAATAAAGAATACATTATTTTTTTTATCTAATCAATAAGATAAGATTTTTTTATCATTTCAAAAAATGCCCTCAAATCATCTCCAAATATTTTTTTCCAGGAATATTCAGCCAAATGGTAAGCTAACGTGCTCTTAACGGGCCCATAACGTAATTTATTTCCTTTTTTGGCTTTCTGCCAACCACTTTCTACGTGATTTGTAGTAGCTCCAGTAATTGGATCTACAAAATTTTTCTTATGGTTGACTGTAAGATGGGTATATCCATGATCCTTTAAGCCATTGTAAACTACAGCTCCGTCAGTTGTGATTATACTACCTTGTTTTACATGGTCAAAAATGATTGGCCAGAGGGTTTCTCTTTTATTATTTGGTACCATAAAAAAGAAGGCTGTTTTTGTTTGGACTTCATACCCAGAAAAAATCCATTGAGCCCTTACTTGCCTTCCACGGCTATACTTCCGACGTACCATTACAGCTTCA
>CAKKLC010002860.1:31338-41401 GCA_918559645.1 Ceratonova shasta | reverse complement strand
TTACATCGCACAACGAAATCATAATAACCTGGAAGGTATTTTGGGTTAAATAACGGCGGCTGTGTTTCGATTTCAAGCACTGATTGTAAAGGTTTTATGGCATGTACGATCGTACGTTTTGAAAGGTACACGATGTGAAGACTTCTAATTTAAACTCAATAGCTTCTTAAATAATGTTTTTTTTAAATTTTATTGGTAAATTTAAAACAACCGTTAAAAATATAATGTATTCAAACTGACAAATTAAAGTAAAAAACCGTTAAATTAAATTATAAAACTGTCTAATTAAATTAAAAAAAACCATTTAAATTATCTGAAAACACTGTACTAGGTCAAATAATAGTGACTGTGAATTATTCTTTAATTCAATATTTTCTTTGTTGTTTGATTATTTTTATTCATTTAAATTATATTTATAATATAATTTTACACATGGGTTTACCTAAGAAACGTATAGTTGACAGCGAGTGTCGATCATTTAACAAAGATTGGACATCAAAGTACTTTTTTTATAGAATTCGCCTAAAAAGCAGTGTGTTTGTTGTGCAGTACAAGTGTTGCCGTGTTGAAAGAATACAAGATTAAACGTCATTATGTGACGAAACATGCTATCTACGACAGTACTTTATCAGCAGCTGAACCGCAAACAAGAGCAACAGAACTAAGGAAAAAACTTCAAAATCAGCAAAATTAGCAAAATGTATTTACAAAAGGCAAAATAGCCAAAAAAGCTGTTACTCGAGCTTTCTTTTAAGTTGCATATAACATTGTAAACACAGCAAATCGTTCTGTGATGGCAAATTTTTCAAAAAGTGCATGCTCGACGTAGCTGATCAAGTCTGTACAGAACAAAGAATCAAGCTAAAAAAAGTCAGTTTATAGAGATGAACTGTGGCTCGGCGCATTGAGGAGAATTGAGAAGCTCTGAAATCACAACTGAAAACTCGTGTATCTTCATTTTTTTACTTGGCATTCGATGATAGCACTTTACTTGGATGACACTTCACAGTTGCTCACATTTTATCGAGGCATTTTTAAAAATTTTGAAATTACAGAGAATTTTTGTCAATGGAATCAATGAAAGATACTACTACGGTTGATGATATTTTTAAATGTGTGAAAAAAACCATGCATACAATGCAATTATAATGGCAGAAAATGGTCAGTGTTACTACGGATGGTTGTCCGTCTATGACTAGGAAGAAATTAGGTCTGCTGAAAAGACGAAGTGACCTTGTTGCAGAATTCGATTGTACCAGGCAGCTAATATTTCTATATTGCATAATACATCAGGAAGTTCTATGCAAAAGTGTATTTGACATTAAACATATTGTAGATCCAGTTGTGCAAATATTATATCTAATTAAAGCAAGAGGTCTAAATCATAGACAGTTTTTTAAATTCGGGAAGATTAGAGCTCAGATCACAGCAATGTTTTGTATCATACCCCGGTACGCTGGTTGAGTTTGGGAAAAGTTCTGAGAAGTTTCAAGGACCTAAAAACCAAAATCCTACTTTTTGTGGAGATAAAAGGGCAAAATACTGAATATTCTCAACTCAAAAATCCGAATGGGTGGCATATCAGGCGTTTTCAGTTAATTTTTTAGATCATATGAATGAATTGAACACCAAAAGTCAAGGAAAATGCACTTTTCTCACAAAATGTACTTTACAGTGATGGTTTTTAGAGTAAAGTCAAAACTGTTTACTCGCCATCTCAGTAAAAATATAATAACTTACTTCTCAACACTTGAAACTTTAGCACCACAGATGATGTCAACTGAGAAGTATACCAATATGATTTCTGCACTAAATAATGAATTTTCTCATTTTTTTGTAGACTTTTATAAGCATGCTGCTGAATTTGATATCTTTTCATTACTGTTTACAACTGATTTTGAAAAAGTGCCTGACGCGCTACAGTTGGAATTAATTTATCTGCAATGTGATTCTACCCTGAAAAGGAAATTCCAATCTAAAAGCATTGAAAAATTCTATGTATCATTTAATGAGTCTAAGTTTGTCAATCTTAGAAAGATGGCCATCAAAATAATTATTCTGTTCGGGTCTACCTATATTTGTGAGCAAATGTTTTCTACCATGAACATTAATAAGACAAATCTGCGTTCAAATCTAACTCATGTTCACATGTAGTCTTTACTGAAAATTTCAACGTCCAACATGCAGCTAGAGTTGACACAACTTGTTGAAAAATTTGATCATTCACAGATGTTTTATTAAATTACATAAAATTGAATACTGTTTTTGGTATCTATGTTTTTAGCTTAAAATTCAAAGTTTACTTTAAATAATATCTATTCCTAATATAGGTGGATAAATACTCGAGTAAAGAATTAATTCACTAATTTTTTCTAACAACTACTATATTCTTCTATATTTAGCCCGCCGAAAAGAGAAGTTGCCCACTACTGCTCTATATATTGATAAATCTCCACTAAAATAAAAATATTTCTTGTTCTATACCTGATTTAAAAATACTATACACCTTCTCTTTTTATAAAAAATACCTAAACCTGGTGGGAAAAAACTTAAAAATACTTCCGGATAGTTAAGGGGTTAAATATTTCTAATATAAAAACAAAATTTTTTTATTATTTTTTAGGCCATCAAGGTTAGTGAAGTAAATAATCATCTAGAAGTAATTTTCCTAATTGATTTTTGAAACATGTTTTACTATTTTATGTATATTTAAATATAATCAGACACATTTAATAATATAATAATTATTTTTTATTGTCATGTTGGTTATGAAAAAAAATTACAGTTAGTTAAAAAAAATATATCAGGATTCAAATGTGAAATATTATCAAAACTTAAATAACATATATATTATGGTATTACAATATTTAAAACTGATCAGTTTTAGCTTCTACTTATAAATACTTGTCATCCATTTTTTTTTTATATTCCTTTTAAAATTAAATTTGTATATGAAATTTAATGTTTAAATACTTAAGAGACATTCATATCATTTATTAGTACCTAGATCCTCATAATACTAATAAAAAATAAGTTTTATCTAGTTATAAACATATTTTATTTTAATTATTTTAAAGAATGAAATAAACTAATGATACTTTTCATTTAAAAACCATTAATAAACTTGAAGTTTTTAATTATGTTGAATTTAAGTATAACTATTAAAAAAAGTACAACTTATTTATATTTATTGCTTAAAGTTGCAAGAATTAATTTTGATTTATTTAATAAAATTTAATTGACCTCCACAAATTAATTATCTAAAATTTATTTGAAAATGGAAATATATAAATAATTTGTTTTACCAAATTCTTAATTTAATTAAACTTTTAATTTATTTCTTGGCGCTTTTTTTAATGATCCAAAATTTTAGTATTTCTAATATAAATTTTTTGCAAAATTAAACTCTTATTTGCTAAAATTTGAATTGAAATAGAGTTTATTCTTCATATTGTGTAGTTTCAATTATTTCAGGCGTTTTTAAAGTGTTAAAAACTGATTAAGTATTAAATTAGTAAATTTATTCAAAAAAAAATTATGTAAATTTGATAATTATGGTAATAGCTGATCCATTCTTTGATTAGATCATTTGATGAATCTGTATTTGTAATGATTTATTAATAACGAAGGTTGTTTCTCAACTTTGAAACATTTCATTTATAGTGCATTTATTAAAATTGTTTCATCATCAATATACATTTTAAATATTTTTATGAAAACTATTTTGCAATATTATGAGAAAATTTGGATCTAGTAATTTTTCCCGAATTATAAAATTAGTATTTTTTCCTTAATTTTTTATAAAAATTAAAAACTTAAAATATACACAACAAAAAAATAATAAAATACTTTTAACCACGCAATAAATCAATAAAATAATTAATATTTTTTTCCCAACATTATCCTTCCATGTCCACTCTACCAAATGATCTTTCAAATACTTCAAACTTAAACCCCTTGTTTTTTCAATCATGTTTTGAATCAATTGCACAACGATTCGACTGTTTGGGTATTTACTTCCGTTAACGGATTCACAAAATTCAAACTGTGATTCACCTTATGATTATCAAAATCAACACTGCTTAAATTCCTATAAGCCTGCCACTCACGGCTCCAGATTACAGTTATTGGTTTACAAATTTCACAAATTAAAGTTAGAAGAGTATTTGCACTTCGATCAGGAACAAATTTGACAAATACGATGCTGGTGATGTTGAAGTATCAACTATTCCAATACCCTCCCTTCTACTTCAGTTACTCTTCCGGTATGATATTTTGTCTTATATTCGAACATGCATTCGTCAAATTGACAAATTACACCCACACCACCAAGGTCAACTGGATTATTATAAAAATATATTTTTTGTTGTTGCGTAAATGGCTAATTATTTTTAATATAAGTGTTTTTAAAACACCAAATTCTCTTTGTAATTCAGCGATTTTAATTTCACTGAACCAACAAAATACAATTGAAAAAACAGTTTTTAGTTCGCAGTTAAAGTTTTTGAAAAAACTGTGCTTTCTAATTGATATATAAACTTGTTTTTTTGAACAATTACTCTTGTAACAACGAAAAGCTATACCGTCAACAGAAAGCTAGTATTTAATATCGTATTAAACACCTAAACATGCTTCGCAATGTAAATAACGTTCAAGCAGACCTATTTCTTAAAAATATTAGAGCATTATTTCATTATTTGTCCTATATTTTGAAATATTGTAACAAAATTCATATCGGGGTTTTTCATATAAAAATTTATAATGAAATATCAGATTCGATAATTTTGCCATTTTTATTAACAGTTTATAAATAAAATTATTTTTTCTTAATATAAAATAAATGAAGTAATATGAAAAGATTAAGTTAATTTTATTAAATAAAAAATTGCATTGTGATTAACCATGCTAAAATTGTACCTATACATCCACTTATTTAGATATCTATAATTTCACTACCCTACAGATTACTGATTTCCGCAACTTTACCATTCATATATCACCATAAACGCTCAATAACCTGTGTATGAGCGTTGTCTTCTGGCTTTACAGTAAAATGATCCAAGTTTAACTGCTCTTGTAAAAGTCTTTATACAACCGATTGATCACTAATAATGATTTACAATAATTTCACAAATTAATGAATTATTGGTATGAGGGTATTTGAATTCCAAGCTGTAACATGTTTATTGATTATCTTATAAGAGTTCGATTCACTTTCAATCATCCCCAAAAATCCATATCTTGTTCTCTGACATAGTTTCCAAGTGATATTTCAGTTTATAGGAAATAAAAATTTGTCAATTTTGGATGTAATCTATAAAAATCAATCTTCACAGATTTCTTTTCATTGAGTAGCATACGTATTTATTGAAAATCATTGGAAAATCGTAAGCTAAATCTTCTGACAGTCCCGTATCTTCAACAGCTTGTTTCCTTAATCCTAATTTTGCAAATAAATATTAGAGATAAAGACATTTTTTGGGCTTAATCTTAAAACTTGCAAAAATGTAACTTTTCCCAAAAGGGTTGATATTCATAAGATTAAAGCATGAAAGACAAGCTTTTTGTTTACTAAAAACACCATGTTTTACAAAAAATTACACTTCTTGAGAAGTAGTGCTAGTTACTAAAGCTATTAATTTATCAGAGCTTATGTTCATTAAGGAATAAAAAAAGAGTTTTTTAAAATAAAGCAAAAAATTTATTTTTTTACAAAGATTGTCGCCATTTGCATTCATTCGATAAAAATTTAACTTCCCATTTGATTTCTTAAGATCTTTTTTTAAATGTTAGTAAATGAGGAACGAATCCGACCTGATCCCAAATTTAAAATCTTCTGTCGATATTTTCAAAAATGTTATTTTAAAATTTTACACTTGAACTTGTTATAATCTAAACATGAAAATAAAAATGTTTTTTTATCTTGTTTAATTGGTATCTGAGTTAAAATAATCCTAATAATTTTTTAATAGTTTTTTTTAAATATTTATATCTAAATTTTTGTTATTGTTATTAATTCAACCACATATTTTTTTAATAATTACATGCTAAAATTCATTGATTATCGCTTTTTCCTTTAATTATATCTTTAATGGTAGAATCATTCTAATTATTTTTAATTACTAAATACATTAATATTGGAATCTCTTTGTTTAGATAAAGAAATTGTTATATTCTTCTGAAAATTTTTCAGATTTCGCAAGTTAAATTCTCTATTTTCATTTTTCATTAAACTCTGATTAGCCCAGTTTATAACCTATTAAATTTCTTAAAAATATACAAGTGAAAGATCAATAGCATCTCTTGAAAAATGTTGAAAAGGGTCATATAATCTATCTTGTACACTTTGTAATGTTTGAAATATAAATGAAACAAAAAAAGATATAATATAAGGAGACCACTTTTTTGTTCTTTGAACTTTCAAACCCAAATGGATATATAAAGGTACCAATATTAATGGTAGTATCATTGTCATGACTTTTGTAAAAGAACGTGTAGAGTGTGGACTTCGGTAATCTCTTATATTTCGTAAATGTTCAAAACTACTTAATAAAATACTTAAATATTTTATGTTTTACTTATGTATGATAAGTAATCTAGTTACTAATAAGTGAGCGGCAGGCTTTAAAGGGTCTCGCTTAACAAATTGTCCAATAATTTGACTCAAATCACTAAAATCTTCATAAATTATCTAAGAATTTATTTTATGTTTTTACTTGTATAATAAATTGCCTTTTTTTATAATTTTGGGTGGATAAATACTCAGTTATGTGAAAGATTAGTTGTTTAACCTTATTAAAAAGATTATTAGACTCAACATTGGCTTCTATAGCATTTATTATGTGTTACCAAGAAGAGCACCGAATTCTCTTCCATGTAAACATAATGTATATGAGTGACCTTTGAAATCTGCTAAGAAAAATAAGGCTTGTTCCCTTCTTTTATAATCACCTAAACTTGTATTAACTAATTTGTACTGTTAATAAGGTAAGATAGGGGAAAAATAATAGGAGTTAGAAATAGTCCCGATTGTAGATTAAATGAGATTTCTTTAATTATCAAAAAATTACCAAAGTATTGGCAAAGTGCAGTCAAAGATACTATGTAAATTAAAAATAAATACAAGCAGCTAGTAAATTAATAAGTACCATAAAATTTAGCCCCTTAAGAAATACAATGAGAATCTATTATAATTCTTTTAAATTACATCTTTGGTTATTATATATAATTTTAATGATGCAAATAACCTCTTTTGTTGTTTATTTCTTTTTTCAGACCACAAGTAGATATTATCTCGTCCTGCTTCATCATGGAAATAATATTTCAAATTACCATTCTTTGTCTTTTCAGTAAAATAAATAGAATCTTTAGTTTTTTCATATCTAAAAACCATTTCACAATTTTTTGAACATTTAAAATAGTTTAATTTGCTAAAAAGTCTTATCCATTGATAGGTTAAAAATACAATTTAAATAGTTTAAATTGATACTTATAATTATTTTTATAAAATGAGGATGACAATTACCATAAGTAGCTTTATTATGTTATTTCATAAATTGATCAAATAGCAATTTTAAGTTTTTAATAATTGAAGAAATGAACAAAAAGCTTTATCTATCCATTTTGAAGAAAACATTAAATAATTTGATTACTTTTATAGATTTAAATCAAAGAAAATATGCAAATATTACATATGGTTTCTTAACTATTTTTAAAGAGTATTGTATAATACTTGTGAGTACTATTTTATTTTTATAACAGTAAATGATATAATTGATGGCTAATGTTTATTTTTGAAATATGTTTATAAGTTAGAAAATATTTCTAGTATCATTTAATGATAATATCAATTTAAATAAAAATAACAAAGAGAGGTCTAATCATAACTGCTAATTTTAATATTTCCTAAAGTCTTAAATCATATGAAGAAATGTTTTATATGTGCGAATTGATTTTTAATTTCTTTTATTAATAATAATTATTTACATCATTGTTTTGTAAATTTATAAATATACCAAACTAAAGGATTCAGTTTTAAAATTTAATTTTTAAAAAATTTTTCTCCGCCTTCTTAAGTCTTCGTGGATTAATTTTATAAATAGTATAATTTTGTTGAAATACAGATAAATATCTTAGATTTCAAATATAATAAAAAAACAACGTTTTAATTTATTAAAGCCTTTAATGTATCTATGAGCGATTTTCAAAGCCTAAATTTGTTCTTTCTATTTCGTAAAAATTCAACAAATCTTTTTTGTAATTTTTTTTTGACTCTACATCTCACAAGTACTGATCTTTTAGGGCAGTTTTATGTTAATTCAATACTATTAGTATTCTTTCCTTCAGGACTATTGAAAAAAATACTGTGATTAAGACAATGATGACTGTAATCTGGATTATTATTAAACTTGTTATAACCCTTCCATCCGTCAGTAATAACTATTGAACCAGTGTGTACATGTTTTAATATCAGAACATTCAATGTATTTGCATCTCTATTCTCAACAACTACAGCAAAAAACTTCCTCTCTGGTGTTTTTTACGGATTCAAACTCAGGGGATATTTAAGTGTTTAAGAGCAGTAAAATTCTAATTAAATGTGTAAACTACATAAGTTGGACAGGTCGCTTTTAATACTTCATAATAAAAAAATGTATAATCTTTTCAAATTTATAAAACTTGTCAACCAGTAAAAGTTGAATTTTTAGAATTTATTACATAATCAAAACTATACGTATAGATCAATCAATATATTCTTTCTGTTATAATTTTGACAAATGAATATAACTATTTACGAAACAATATTCATTGAATGCTTTAATCAATAGGTTTAATTTGTTGAAAAAATAAAAATTGTTTATATAGAAACAGAATCTGATTTAGAATATGTCAAAATAATTATATTTAATTCTAACTCCCAGTTACAAAAAGGTATTTATTTTTTTTTGAAAAACTATAATTCATTAATACTGTAATGTAAATAAAAATTTTTATAAACTAGTAAAATTTATTTTTGTAAAAGAAAGAGAGTGTACCAAAAAACATAGAATAAATATCAATAATCAATTTTAATTTAATATTCACCATAAGTGCTCATTTCCTATATGGAAAACCACTAAAAATAATTTTATCAACATTTATATACCATAAACAAAAAAATGTCTAATAATTAATTAATTTTGTGCATTGATATTAATATTTGTTATTTGAACAAATAATTGACTACAAGTTTATCAAAATTAATCATCTTGAATAGTGTGTTACCATTTTAAACACAAAGTATCTATTCTACTTCAGAAGCATAATTTTTTATATAACATCAAGTTAATTGGTTAAATATATAAAATTTAGAAAAATTGAGAGGTGTTTCATAGAATTAAATAAACTAATATTTAGCTTATCAACTTAATATTGCAAATTATGATTAACCAGATTTTAAAAATACTTAAAGAATCAGTTTAGGAACGAATCAATGTTGTATATGAAATAACGATTTAATCAAGATTTAATACTTTTTCTATTGAAAAATATGTTCCTGCAAGCATTAATGTTTTCAAAATTACTTTTAATAAAAAAGTATATTATTTGCAATATTTAACATGAAAGCTTACATCAAAATCAAATATATTTGATTTTTTTACCTAAATTCATATAAAACTTTCTTTATTATCAGTATTTTATAGTACGTACTTTATTCCCAGTATTAATCATTATTGTACCTAATTTTTTTTAAATAATTAAGTAGCAAAAATATTAAAGAAGTATATTAAACTTCAAAATACAATTTAATTCTACAAATAAGTTTTTAATATGAACTCTTATAAAAGTACAAATTTAGAAAAATCTATGTTAGTAAAAATGTATACATCTCTCATTTAAACAAATATTTATGCTTTATTTAATACATAAAATAAATTTAAATAAAAAGTCGACCTTGATTATTTATAGAGTTTTTCGATCAATATCATAATTGTTGCAATCAAATTCATAATTGTTGCAATCAATATCATAATTTTTGCAATCAATATCTTATTATACAATCAATATCATATTTTTGCAATCG
>CAKKLC010002846.1:44459-67229 GCA_918559645.1 Ceratonova shasta | reverse complement strand
CCCCATGTCTAAAGGTTGCATAATAGAAGTTGTATTTTTAGGCAGAAACATCAGTTCGACGTTGCTTAACTCAATGCTGGGATGGGATGGTGTGTTATCTAAAGGCAAAAGAATCTTCCTTTGGTCTCTTTCCATATTCTGATATAGTTCCTTTAAGTATGTTTTGAATATTTGGGTTGTCATCCAAGCCTTTGAAGAGTAGGCATATTTAATACCTACTTCATTGAAGTTAAAGTTCTTCAATGGTCTCGGTGTCTTTGATTTTCCAATAATCAAAGGGGTTTTCTTTTCGCCAGTCATGCTACATGTAAACATGATTGTTATGCGATCTTTACTTGATTTAACTCCTTTGCATTGGTCTAGAGTCACAAAAAAGCTTTTTCTTGAAGGATTCTTAAAATATAACGCTGTCTCATCACAATTAAATATGTTCTGTTTACCATACTCTTTCATTTTAATTTTAAAGGCTGCTCTAAAATTCTTTATTTTTGTCATATCGGCAGATTGTGACTCTCCAGAAATATTTTTAAAGATTAAATTATTTCTTTTCTTAAATCTATCCATCAAACCATTGGAGGCTTCAAAATTCAAAAGATTCATTTTTTTTGTTTTTTTTAAAGCAATATTTTTAATAGTAGTGCCATTAAGAGGCACGCAAGATTCTCTAAGTCGTTGAAAGACTTCAAATATCTGATTATCAAGTTCTTTAAAATCATTTTTTACGAGCTCTTGAACAGTTTTGTCTTGATTTTTAATGATTTCAACTTCGAATTCTTTCTTTAATCTTAAAACGCTTCCTTTTAAATTTTGTATTTGGATGCTAAGGCCCTTTCTGACATCTTCGAATCTCTGTAATCCTTTCCAAATTGCTCCATTTCTTTTGTTGAAAGTTTTTTCATATGGGTTAATATAATAATAAATGGATAAACTGCGATTTGATAGCGCATCCGAAAAGGGAATATCAGATATTCCCAAAATGGACATGACATATAATCCTAATTTAGTCTAATAAATAATAAAGTGCCCTAAAACGGGGTAAAATCTAAAAAAAATTATTATAATCTATTTATATAAATAATATTTACAGTTTTTTGGAATTTATGCCCCAAAACCCTAGGTTTTTGATTTGGGCGAGGTGACCCATGCCCAAGGTGCCCCAAAAAACGAGGGCGGACTGTAATACTATTTTTAAAATAATATATAAATATTTCAATGGTGTTTTTTATCTTGACATTTCATATGATTTAAACATAATAGTAATACAATTAGTGATTATTGTAGTGTAATTCGCGAGGTATTTTGCAAATACATCGCTGGTATAAGCGAGCGAATAGGTGGGTTTATACTGATGGTACCCCAAAAAAGTTGAGATAGATAAAAGCTCATTTTCAAGCTCAAATAAATTTTAGGTAGACTTATAAATGTTCAATGCTTTATAGCTGCTTTTTGAGAAAGGAACTAAGAAAACATTTATTGTTCCGGTATGAAATAGAAATACAATTATAAATGTAATATTACAAAAAGTAATTCCTGTATCTAGTATTTATACGAATAATTGGAGGCCATCTATGATTGCCTTTAGATGGCTAGATGGATTTTAACATGATACTTTGAACACACCTATAATTTAGTAAATCCAGGAAATCCCGAGGTTCATACATAAAACGTAGAAGGTTTATGGTTGTTTGTATTTTTTTTAGGATAACAAAATTGAATTAGTCAGGAGAAGCATCATGCTTTTTTTAATATAGTTTCTTCGGCAATATAAAATCGAAAGATGAGCATGATTCAATGTTTATATTACTTTAATAAACAATTATTTTTATTTTTAAAACCCTTAATTTTTTTAAAAATAAAATGCGCACAAACAAGCATTAACCCAACTCTCTATCTTATAAGTATATTTTATTTAATGTTTGGATTTCTCCCTTTTGGATAATTAGATTATTAAAAAAAAACTTTAAATTTTACAAAATTAGTTAGGTTTAGGAAATGCATCTAACTGGATGAATAAAAGTTTAAAATTAGGATCACATTATCCCGTTTTTATTAAATTTAGGTATCTAATTTTATAATAACATTTTTATTAAATATAAAATTTCCCAATAGTTAACGTCGGATCAAGAATTAAATTATTTCCCAATCAATAACGTCACTTTTCCGAGAATAACCGTCAAATCAATAAAAAAAATGTGATTAATAGAACCTTTTGAACTATTTATACAAGTATTATTTCTTTTAATCTAAATCTTTACATGTACCTTTAAATTTTTTAAAAATATCCGTTACAATCATTTTCTGTTACATGATGAAACCGTTATTAATCAAGTTCCTTAATTATATTTTATTGCTAGCGCCCTTTCTAATAACATAAATTTTTCTTTTTGAAAAACAATTTTTGATTGAGTTGAGAAAGCGTAAATACGATGGCAAATAATCAATATTTATATCATGAGTTATTAAAGAGTTTATCAACATCTGTGTAATGATGGATTTTTGCATTATCCATTATAAATTTGGGATTTTCATTGCCAAATGTAATACAACGCTTTTTTAGACTTATAGTATATTCTTCAAAATCTTCACCTATAACTGGTCGATAATTTATTGTGTGGTTTACCATTCTATATTAATTTGTTGAAGCATTGAAAGAAATGTTTCCACTTATATTGACGGTGTTGAAACATAAACAGATGTTACAGTATGCGACCTTCCCCTTTCTGTGAGCAAAGTTACAGAAAATCACACTTCTTTGATAAAAGAATACGTCTTCCATTAACTTCTAGATTCTACTGATAAAACATCACCACATATGGATAACTTTGCTCGATTGTTCTAGAACAATTTCTGTGATCAGGAAAAATAACAGTATTTTAGAGTATAAGGGAAATTCTTTAAAAATCAATTAATCTTTGTTTGGGTAACCTCAACTTTTAATTCCAAAAATGCAAAAACTTTTAATTAATTCAACGTAATTGTTGGGTTTCCATCAACCTTGTCACTTATTAAAATTTTCTGGCTGTCTGATAATTTTGTCCTTCTGTCCCCCTTTTTTTTTACTAATTGACTCTACCCACAGGTATGAAGATCAAAACTATTCCACTTACGCTTGTTACGGGAATTTTTAGAAGAAGAAATATTGCTGCATTGCTAATTTCATTTAAATGGTGGTTGATAATTGTTGCTTTCAGCTTATTACTAATGCGTCTCCTAGTATGTCTTTGTGTATTTCCTTCTAATATATTGTTATTTCTAGGCAACGGATCTATTTGTTGATCAATTAGTTGTTTTCGATATTCACGGGTATTTAAAAAACGACATTAATGATCGGAAAAGTGACGTTATTGATCGGGAAATAATTCAAATTATTATTTAAATGTTTGATCTGACGTTAACGATCGGAAAACCCTATATTCAATAAATATATAAATTAATGATATTTTATAAGCTTTATGAAACAGCTTAACGTTAAAGACAAATCTTTTAATTTTTGAAATTTATCAATAAGTAATATCATAAGCTATAAAAAATTCTTGTTAAAAATTTCAAAATTAAATGTTTAAGAATTAGTTGAAATATCATAGAGATCACTTAAGTATTAAAAAAATTAATATTGAATTATAAGTTATTTTTATTTTTGGTATTTTTAATATTATGAATTTTAATTGAATTAAAATCATTTTTTTGTTTGAAAAATAGGACATTACAATCATAAAAGATGGAATGTGAAATGAAAATCATAAGGCTTTTATGAGTTTTAATCTTCCAGAATTTTTTTACAGATACAATAATAAATTTCAAAATTACGGTTTTTTTAAGATTTTTTATAAGTATTCCTGCCATTTCATAATATATATGGTTAGGTATTCCTATATGCTACTGGTCAATATTAAGATACAAATATATGATTTATGAGAAAATCAGAAAAGGCAGTTTTGTATTTTTTTGACTTTTTAATCAAGTCCTCCTTGAAGCTTCACAATCAGCTATTTTTTATAAGAGTATAATCATGGTACCTAGTTGATAAATCCGTATTTAAAAATTTTATTTTATAAGCCATATTTTCTATAAAAGATAAATATTTATTGTTAGGAAGTTACAAAACTGTAATATAAATAACTTTTGACCACAACCATAGTATGAACATACTAAAAATAAAAAAAAAAGTTAAAATTTCAGAGAATTCTTTTTTGTTATATTGTTTCTTATAAAGTCATATATATCAAGTGATAAATATCTATATTATAAGTAACCGCATTGTTGTTACGAAGAAATGATAAATTTGCAATCTTAATTTGCTTATAGTTGATCTTTGATCGTTCCTTACTATCCTTAAAAATATAAAACAACGTTCACAACTAGCACTTAAGACAAGAATTAAAAATTGTAATACTAGAATTATTTAACTAAGCGAGCTCCAAAAGTCATATTTTCTCATTTAAAACTACCATAAGTGACAAAAGCTTTAAAAAAATGGTACATTTTGCATGTTATGATAATTTTTATAATTAAGTTTAATTTTGTACATTTTTTTAATTATTTTATAAAAAAAATAGTAATAGATTATTCTAATTCTAATGCAACAAGAGGTTTTAAAGGTAGCAATGTCAGATGAGAAGGCAATATTAATTTGCAAAAGAAACCATGTAATTTCGCAGCAAAAATACTGTGAAAAAAATGCAACGTGAGGATGAAATTGGCCAGATATACACGAAATAAAGATTTTGTTACAAGGATATGTATGATCACACCATGCACAATTTACAAAAAATACATTATTTTGCGCAAAAATACGTTTTTCAATTGGTTTAATATCTCAATCAGTGAGAATAGTATAATATTGTGGAAATGGTCTAACAACATTTTAATAAATATTATTCTAACAGAAGTAAGCTGCTCTTGTGAAAAGTTGCAACGAATAATTTTGCAACTTTGTGCACTTTGTATAAAATATTTTAAGTTGAACACAATTAGACTAGGGAGAAGTGATATAATATTCGAAATAGACGAAAGTCTTTTTCGTCATAAACTAAAGAATCATGTAAGCAGAAATCCAGAGAATGAACTCTCGCTTTTCGTTATTGTAGACAACTCCTATTGCTCAGCCAAGGTTTATTTACAGGTAGTCGCCGATCGAAAAGCAAACACTCTAATACCTATATTTCAAAAAATTTGTCATAAAGACTTAATTATATTTAGCAATAGTTGCAGTGCATATGGTAGACTTTTTGAAATCTTTGAGGATTACTTCATGGTTAACCATACTCAAAATTTAATTGATCCGGAAACACTTGACAATACACAAACCATCGAGTCTATATGGAATAGAATTAAACTTTTGATCAAACAGATAAAAGATTTATATGAAGAAATAATTCCCGGATATCTGAACGAATTATGTTTAAAACAACTATTTCACAAGGAAATTTTGAAAAAATCATTTCTCCCTTTTTTGTATTTTTTTGTTCACTTACGGAGGATTTTGTGTTGTGTCTCAATTGGGAGGGGGTGCTTTGCGAGTTGACCCCAGAAAATAACAATTTAGTAGTAAAAATTATACAACTCTAGAATATAAATTTTTATGTTTATTTCTAAAAAACAAATTAATATATAATCTAAACTTGATATAAATTTACTTAAGTTTATAAAAGAAACAAATGAACAATTTTTGAATTTATGAATGGATTGAAAACTAATTAAAAACTAAGTAATTTCAATTGAAGTTTCTTCATTAATGTTTAAATAAAATAATTTTGGCATTGATAAAGTAACTTAAACTATAATTATAATAAAAATCTAAAAAATGGCAATAAAAAACATAATTTATCATTTAATGATTTAGCCAAATGAGATTTAATTATTAAGATACCAGATATTAAAAATATAAGACTTTGTATAGTTTTGTAACCAAAACAGTCATTAATTATTCAGATTTTTGATAAAACACAGAGTCTAGTATATTGTGAAATTAAAATAAGATTTATTTATTTAATTTATCTATTAAATTATCAAATTCATATAACCACTATAAAATCAAAATTATAAATAATTCAAAAATCTTAATAATAAATATTAAGTTAAAAGTATTTTATGATCATTTATTTCCTAAAATGAAATCCCTACACAAAAATTGTATACTTATATCCAAACTTATATTAAGGTATTTAGCATCTTTATTTTTCAGATCCTTAGGAATGATATAAAAAACCAAATTTTTGATAAAAATAACAATAATTATTTTTAATTTCTAGCAGAAAATAAAAGAATGCTACAAAAAAAACTAAAAAATTGTTTGTATTATGATAATTAATAATTTAACCTTTTTTTTATCATTAATGATTATATGATTTTTTTCCTTAAAAACTTAAATTAGTGTTATGTTACTGTGTGTTAAATTATAGACCTTCATATGTAAAATATGGCTCATTATACTATTGAATAATTTATTTTGTATGTTTAAGTTGAATATATGACAAAACTATGGGTTAATTAAGCCTCACAAAAACAATAATGATGATTCTTCTTAAAAATCAAATGATTTATTGTTTAAATAAAGTACAAACAAGTGTAAGTATAAATAAAATAGTTCGCACATATTTAAATGACAAAAAAATAAAATTTCTATGTTCAGTTTTACAATGATACAATTAATAAAATACTATAACTAATCAATCTAAATAGATTTATCGACAAATAAAGTATAAAAAAAGTTCAAAAATGAACAATGTAATAAAATATATTTGAGTATTAATTAACTATTTGATACAATTTGATCTATTCTAATAATGTGAACATTTAATATTAATTTATAAAAACTTTGTGACAAATTTTAAGTTTAAGTTTCCTTACTACGAAACCAAGAATAAAAAAAATGTCTAATATTCATATTTGTCATTAATTTTCTATTTATTTATCAATAATTTCAATATTTGCAACTTTTCAAACAATTCTGCAACAGTATGAATCTTCTTCATTAAATATAAAGCAATTCTAGAAAAAAACAATTTCTGTAAGAGTCTATAAATTCTTTCTAAGATTATTTATGAAATATTACAGAAATCACTTTTCATGTTGCTTTTAAGTCGGCATTGAAAATTTTTTACAAAAACAAAAGAAATTATATATAAATAATCGTCATTTCCTTTTAGAAGATAAAATAAAATATAAAATGATTTTCTTTTCTCTATGCTGTACTCCCATATCATTTGTGTTAAATATTCAAAATTTTGAATGATACTGATGCCTATTTTTGGCCGAAGAAACTTTTTACTTGTAGACCAGATTTCCCCTCAACGTTCTCTGTATAAACACCGGAATCTTCAGGATTTACAAGATTTAGAGAATAGTTTACAGTCTTAGGAATATAGTATTCACCTATTTCTCTGATAGTAACACCGTAAGCTAGCCATTCATTTGTGTTAATTATTGTACTATGATATATGTATTCTCTAATAAGCTGAACCATTGTTTGAGCATTATGATTGTGATAGTAACAATATAAACCTTTTTACTTCCCCTCTCTATACCACCTACAAATAATTTTCCATTAATTAGCAGCTCCTTTGTTGTATTTACTTTTGAAATACATACCTTCGTCTATTTTAGAGATTTTTCTGCTTTCATCAAGGTTAAAACCACCTAATTTCTAACTATTCTCGCGATGTGGTCACAAATTACCTCCCTTAATATATCTGCATATCTGCTTATATTCGTTTTATGACAACCAAGCTTATGTTCATTATCTTGAAATGGAGCATCATCTAGATATTTTTAAATAATATTGATTATCGATAAAATATTGTTATAGGTGTCAATGAAAAAACTATCTTTTATAAAATAAATAGACACTTGACAAGGTTTCTTTCAATTTAAAATAAGTACGACTTTTAAAAACGACTTTTTTTTGTATAAAACATCAAATAATGGTCTTTGTAAATACCATAGTTTGAGATTTGTGTATTTCAAATCTCACATATCTGTGAATTTATAATTATACCATACCGATATAAAGATACGTTCTGAAGCTCTTTAGTAGCAAATAATGACCATATATAATTTTCAGTAAAGTCTATAGTCAGGATCAAGTGCAAAATTTTCCTCCCATGCAAAAAATAGTACAAATTAAAATTGAAAACAAATAAATAAAAATATTAATTGTAAAGTTTAATTAATTTAATGAATTATTGTAAATCTTCATCTAAGACAATTTGTTTTAAAAATAATATCATTAAAGTATGATTCTAATTCTGTACCCTCGATATCCTTTTTGAAATTTTAATATGGTATTTTGCCTTTGAACAAAATGACTCTATTTTGAGTTGTGGCCTCCTATAATAGTATCTACAAAATGATGGCTATGATTAACTGTACTTTCAGTGTAATTTTTATTTCTTGATAATAAATTATAAGCTCTCCATTCCTCGCTTACAATAATGGTTCCTGATCTAAGAAACATTTAAATTTTTTGGAAGAACGGTACTAGTTGAGCGATCATCAACAAGCTTTTAGTAGATTTTTGCTGCTACCGATGAGGTGTCAGCTATTCCAAACACCCATAACTCATTCTCTGTTGCTCGATCTCGGGTTTCTTCGGTTTATGACCAAAAAAAACTTTTGTCAACATGGCAAACAACCCCTGGACCTCCAACTAGTATTGGATTTGCTAAGAAGTAGTTTTTGCAACAATCTCTTTTTTTTTTGAAATAACAAACAATTTATCTGTTTGAAATTTTAGCTTCTCGCATAATTTCTTTTTGTGTGCTCGAGTCTGTCCATTTCCACAAAAGCTGCATAGACTTTCAATGACTTATTAAAATTATTCAAGAATGAATGAGATCTTATTAATATATACTTTTTGTACCCAACGCATGTAGTCATATAGCATCGAAATGCATATTTATAACTGTTACGGGTATATGTAACTTCTTTCATCTGAAGCGAGCCAAAGTTCTTAGTTTATAAACCTTCTCAGAACACCTAAAACTCTTAAATATTCTATCAAATATTTAATATCTAAAGAGCAAAAATTCAAGGACACAAAAAAAAATTAGAAGTCATTTAAAGTGTAGTAATTTTTATAACTGGTTTATTTAATATTTTTACATAAATAATTATATTTTTACAGTTTATATTTTTACTAAAGGCATTTTAATTATTTTTCTTTAATTATTATTATAATATTTTTCAAGTGCAATTTTCATTATCTCGTCAACATAGTACAACATTTGTTTGGCTATTATTATCTGTTTTTTAAAAATTCAGTAAAAATAAAGGATGAGCTAAAATATTTTTCAAATCCACCATGTAAATTCAAAGGTGCTGTGAAACCGACATGAAGAGAAAATTCCTTCTAATTTTGATTAGATTTTTCAAATACTTAAAAATTCTAACCATTTTTCAACAAAGCCTTATCAGCATTTATTATTTTAATTTATTTTTGACCACAAACTTAAAATACTTTTAATGATTTTCTCGTCAAATCATAGCATCATGTAAGTTAGGAAAATTTTGGATATAAAATCAAAATCATTTATAAAATTTTACATTGATTTTCGGATCGTTCCATTTAGAAAGAATGAAAATAAATATTTCTAATTAGATTTGATAGTCTAATTTGTTTTAGTCACTGCCTACATGAAGAAAAAAACTTTTTATTACTGATAGCATTATAAAAAGAAGCTCATGATTGATTGTATTAAAAATTATTTATAAAAAAAACCATCTTATTATTGAACACTTCTTTTCTTCAGAATCTTAAAAAAAAACTCGATAGGTCAACTACTAAAAGGGAAGTATTTCAATATTTTATATAATTACATTTTTAGGGCTATTGATAAAATCTTCTAGATATATTAAGCACTATTTTTCAGTATATATGCATTCTATAACTATCAATTCTAAAAATTAAACTTTTAAATAAATTTTATTATAAACTTTTTCAAGCATAATAAATCTAATCTTATTTTAAACATTTTTTTTACTTATTTTATCTATAATATAAATAATTATATACATATATATTAATAATTTTAATATTTCAATTTAAAAATAAAACGATAAAAGATTCTAAGTTTTATTTATTACTTCTTACAGTCTTATAGCTTCAACATCATTAATTCAAATGATCAAGATTATTGAACGCATTGGGTACTGATTTTTTATACTTGGAAAATATGATAGAATAATTTTTCAATTTAGATACAAAAATAAATTTATTATAAGGAATCACATTCAGAAAAACAGATTAATTTTTATTAAATCAAAGAAATATTACTGTATACAAGTTTTTTATACATTCAAATTCACTTTAGTAACATTGAACGCAAATATAATGCAAAAATAACTTAATATGATACATAGTTTATATTACTTCATTATTACATTCAAAATATAAACAGGATTTTTCTACGGAAATAGGACTTTGTAATATCAAATACTAGTCACGATTTACATCTATATTATTAAAAAAGAGCTTATAATATTGTAACATCAAATGTATTTTTTTATACTAGCTTTATCTTTCGTTTTATAGATTTCCAAATTAAAGTGCGAGTTTTACAAAGATATTTGCATTATTTATGTAATTATATTTTACTAATTTGATAGTTTAAAATTAAGAAAAAAAAACCTGAAAATATTTTGATTTGAGAAAAAAGTAAGCATTTGTTGGAGTAGGTAATTTAAATCAAAATATCTATATAAACTATAAATTGATATGCATTAAAGCCTATTATTAATATTAAAATACTCTATGATATGAAAATTTTCATGTGGTAAATTTTTAAAAATAAAAATGTACATTTTAAACGTTTGTGTTATCCTGATTCGATAATTATCTTAATCGAGACTAATTAGTGGCATTTGATAATATAATTACACAGAATAGCGATAAATTTGATTGGAAAATTTTGTAATGTTTTGAAAAAACATGATAACTACAATATCGTTCCGAATAATGTCCGACTAACCCCAAAATTTATTTAATAACAAAATTGGAAATTATCCGCAAATGATTTTAAATGAGTAATATATAAAAATCGTATAAAGTTTCTAAAAAATTAAATAAAATTACAATGCCAGCAAAAATAAAAATTCTATCTGTTGAACATTACTATGCCATAGTTAGTTTTCTTAGCAATTGAGTACAATGTAGCTTTGAAACAGACAGCTTTAGAAAATGACTTCAAATACAAACTCGTCTTCTACAGGTCTTAATAATATATTATTTGTCGAAACCTAAGAATAAGGTATTTAAGAGTATATTCTAGATGTTGAACAAGAAAAAAAAAGAACTAATAAATAAAATTAAATTTAAGGTCTCATAGAGATTAATAGAATACAGGCCAAAAGGGTTGCCGAAAGTGTTTATAATGAATTGTAAAGCATGTGTCTGAAAGAAAATTTATTTTTTATAGTTAATATTAAAAATATTTATAGTGATAACTTTATTTTTAAAGTAAATACTCAATATATTTACAAAATACATTTTATATACTACCCGAATGAACATTACTCTCCAACTAAAAACTTTATTTTTATAGTTAATATTCAATATATCCACAACATACATCTTATATACTACCCAAACAAAAATTACTCTCCAAATAAAAACTTTATTTTTATAGTTAATATTCAATATATCCACAATATACATCTTATATACTACCTAAACATAAATTACTCTCCAAATAAAAACTTTATTTTTATAGTTAATATTCAATATATCCACAACATACATCTTATATACTACCCAAACAAAAATTACTCTCCAAATAAAAACTTTATTTTTATAATGTATATTCAATTATAAATATATCCATAATAACATCATTTCTCTTCCTAGAATCGCTATTGAGTGGCGATTTCGATGGCTGACAGTGAAGTTCGTTTCCAGAAGGAATGTTGTAGAAGACCTCCGTAACAGTTCTAGGTCATGTTATGTCAGGCTGTTCAAGTATTGAAACAAGTATCGGATTGACGAAAGAACAGCTATGGCTCTTATAGATGCATCGAGCCATTTAAAATGCAGGAGGATTCGTATAAACGATGTTGTATAGAAAAATTCGGACTAAGTTATATTAAGAGTTTAATGTTTCTTTGGGTCATATGTAATGCTTTGGGGTAAATGCGTTGTAATGTAACAATTTTCCTAACTTAGTAATGTTCATTTGGGTAGTGCATAAGACGTTGTATGTTTTATAATATTTAAACTTGACTATAAAAAATAAAGTTTCTTTAAGACACCTACGTTACATTTTATAATAATCACTTTAAGCGACCATTTCGGCAATACACAGATCAAAATACCTAAAATAATGAAATACAAAGGAGGTATTATAACATAAAAATGGATGATATTAAGCATGTGATGCAAAAATGTTAGATTTTTTTATAGAGAATAGTTATAATTACAATTCAAAACATAAGCCCGATCATAATTTTAGAAAATCTGGAAATGCTGCAAGTTGATATTACTTATATGCTAAAATTTGGAAATGAAAACACGCTCTTAAAATAGATTTTAAGTTGTATAGGTTATGCAACAAAGTTTGCATGGACTTTCCCCTGTACTTCAAAATCCGCAGACCAATTATATGTTTATCTCAAAAGTTTATTTCTGGGTTGTATTGTTCCCAAAGAATTACATTTGGACAATAGCGCAGAATTTGGAAATAGGAAGATTGCAAGTTTGTGTGTTAAGTATTGAATAAGGCAGGTTTTTGGCACACCACATCACCCCCATTCCCAGGGTCAAATTGAAAAATTTTATTCAACTCTTAAAATTATACTTTTAAATGTTATAGGAGCTGAAAACTGCATGGTTTAGTTACATTTTTTTAATTCTATAGTTGATGAATACAACATCAAGAGACATAGGGCAACTAACTCATCTCCGTCCATATTTTAAAATGTGCGGGGCTTTAATACAGATATTACTACCGTGCAACAGAGGTGGACATTAAAATGGGTACAATTAAGTGAAACAAAATAAAATGAATTTGATGATTAAAATGCGATATTATATTTAATTAACTAGAACGATAGTTTATACTAGGGGGAGGAATAATAATAATTTAAGATTTATTCGGAAATAAAGTGGCTCTATAATTATATTTTATAAACCATATATTTTTTTAATTTATTTTTACTTTATAAAATTTTAATTTTAAATTTTTCGGTTAGTCGCACATTATTCGGCACGACAAATGCTAGCGACAGTTGCTTAAATTTAAACGATTAGATATGATCATTACTTTTTTCTAAAAATTTAAAAAAAAAATCAAAAAATGGACATTTTTAATTTTTATAAATTAAACTAAATGAAAAAATCGATTTTAGATCAAAAAATTTATTGTAACTATTATATTTTATTTATATTAAATATCACGGTCATATGTAGTTGGAAACACCGGTTCTCGTCAGAACACCGAAGTTAAGCAACTATCAGTTAAGTAAGTATTTGAATGGGCGACCTTCTGAGAACACTTGATTCTGTGATAATTTTTTTTAATTTATTATTTTGTTGTCTTTTAAATATAATTGATACTTTTTTGCAATTTTTTTTTAAATAAATTTGCTAGTTTCGGACGTTGGTTCCAGTCTTGGTTAATTTTTTTTTATAAAATGACTGATAAAAAATTAGTTATATGAGAAATGTCTTTTTAGTCAAGTTTATTTATTTTAAAGATTTATGTTAGAATTCTTCTAGTTTAATTCATAGTTGTTTATTTTAAATAATGATGTCAAATAAGTTTGGTATCATTATCTTATTTCCTATTATAATTACTATTTTTTTATTTGTTATTAAATTTACCTCGCTGAAAGCAAATAATTTTATTGATGGGTGGGTTATTAATTTACCTTGATGATATATTAATAACCAGTCTTGGGCACTTTATTAAATCAACACTGAATATATATATAGTTTTAGTATGAAAAATAAACACTTTTTCGATGTAAAATTGAATTTGTCTACCACTCGTTAACCTTAAGTTTAGTAAGATCGTCTAAATATTTTTCTGATTCTAAACTTACTTCGTAATGTGAATATTTTTTTGTTTCTTAACTAAATTCTGTAGTTGAAACGGAATTTATTTTAAAAAAATTTGTTTTAAAGTAAGATTTTCAAGTTCGATACAGATTTGGTTTCGGTTTTTAGATGAGCAATGAAATGAACATTCAAAATTCTTTTACAATCAAAAAATTAAAAAAAATGAATTTTCGCTTAGTACTTAAAAAACAATTATCTATATGATTTCTATCTTAAATTATTTTAATTTGCTTATAATAATTATATTACAGGATTCTTCGATCGTTAAGGACACTTTCTCATTTATTAACGAGAAATTATAAAAATATAAAAAAAAAACAACAACAAATTTTTTTAAACAATAACGACACTTTCTCAATCATTAACGACAAAAACATGAAACCTATGAATAATGGAAATGAAACGCCACTAAACGATAGCATCAACCAGAAAGAATCTAATGAAAATACAAATAACGACAGAAGAAGACGGTTAATATCACAATCAGAAAGTGCAGCAATTTTCAATCCCCATCTTAATGGTGTGCCGAAAAGTACTATAAGCTAGATTCTGAACATTCCAAGAACTAATATAATTGAAATAATCCACATTTTCTTGAGAGAAGGCAGAATTGTTGAGCACGTTCGCTATGGTGGTATGTGGAGGAAACTTTCAGCAGAACAAAAGCACTGGGTATAGTTTAGAGATGGACCAAGATCCTACAATTTCCTTTCGTTATCTAAAAGAATTTGAACTTCGCGAGTTCGGCATTTAACAAACCTTTCTAAAAGTGAACTTTGTTTTCGAAGCTTTCACTAAACTTTTAAGAATGTACTAATTGTGCCCGAGAGAAGAAATTGTATTGTTACGGTTAGAAAAAGATTTATTTATGCCGAAATTTGTCATAATATGAATCTAAAATTTAAGGATAAACAACTTATTTTTGTTGATGAAGTTGGATTTTGTGTTTCTACTAGAACAAAAAAGAGTAGATTGTTTATCGGACCATCCGTCTATGCCTCAACACCTTCTATAAGAAGTAGAAACAAATCAATGAAAGCTTCAATGAATAAGTATGAAACGATTGATCATTTTGTCAATTATAGGCCGGTCAATGCTGTTGACTTTAAAAATTACTTAATCTCTCTAGCGTAAGTGTGTTGAAGGTGGTATTTTAAACGGTGTTTTTGTTGTGGATAATGTAAGAATTCAGAATTTTAATGGGTTAAGAGAAGTTCTGGAGGTAATGGATGCAATAATTAAATACCTTTCACCATATTCTCCTTTTTTGAATTCAATTGGAAAATATGTTTTTCAAAGTAGAAAAATTATGTGATTCGGTGTGCTGCGAGAGATGAAAAGGAATTGGTTGTTTTTATTGGTCAAGGTTTTGAAGGTATAGGAGAAAGTGATTGTGATGGTTATTTTTGAAAAATGCTAAGATATGTTGAGCGATTGAGGCTTCGTAAATTGATTTGAGTAAAATTTAGTTGTAATTTTTTAATGTCTTTTTATTAGATTTTAATTTTTTAGTTTGTTTCAATTTTCTTGTAATTTTGTTAAAAAAATAATATATTATTAAGCCTTTGTCGTTAATGGTCGAGAAAGTGTCATTGTTTGAGAAAAGTTTTTTTTATATTTTGTTGTTAATTATGTAAAATCCCTATTTTTGTTTTTAAAATTATTAGAGATGATTTAATATCAGCCTATTTTTTCATTTTTAAATCTATTTTATAATTCAATATACAACGCAATCGTTCTATTTTATAATGCTCCATGGACCTAATTAATTATCCTTATTTTTAATTTAGATCCATAATCAGGAATTTAATCAAGTTGAACTAAGTTGTTGTAAGGTATAAATAGGTCGCGGTCAGCAAAAATTATTTTTTTTACTTTCTAATTAAATTCCTAGTTAGATTATTACGTATGAAAATAGGGTATTGTTCCGAATTTCATATAATTTCAAGAGTATAAAATTCTTTTCTTCTTGATATTTTTATTTTTTATTCCTATGATTTTTTTATTAATTATAACTTATTTAATTACAAATTTCTCGTTCGATATTTGAAACCAAGACCCCGATTTCTTATTAAAGTAATTAACAGTAAAAAAACAACATAAATTATCAATCAACTTGAACTGAATACGAGTATCTTATAAAATCAAATTTTTATGATCGGAAAATTACTAAAATCTATTTCGTAAGGCCATATTTGACTTTTAACACATTGTTGACCCCCAATTTTACTGAAAGTTTATCTCGTGTCATTGGCTATTATTTCGTAATTGGATGTCGAAGTAAAACAATAAATATAAACTTTCATAATTTTTATTTATTATTCAACTTTTAATATTTCTTTTTGGTATGTAAGCAGTATAAAAATCCACAACGGGTAATGATACATAACAGCTTTTACAAATATATCTAGTTTCGCTTCGTTTTTCTTTTGAAAAGCATACTCTACACATTCTAGTCGTATTTGCTTTCCTGACAATGATTATTTTTAATAAAACGTGATCTATTACTTGACCGGAAAGCCTGAAAGGTGTGTTTTTATTAGGAAAAGTTTTAGAAATTCGAGAATTGTCAGGTGAAATGCTACATTCTTTCAAATCAAAACTTATCCATTCTCTAAATACTTCCAGTAGAAAGTTTTTGTATCTTGTTTAATTTTCTAGCAGATAGGTAAAGTACATTTGATAAGCATTGAACAAAGTGCAGTCATATCAAAAAAAATGCTATTTTTTTGCTCCACTTTAAAGGTTTTCGTAAAATACTGCTGTTCGCTAAGTACTGATCTGCACGATCTACCCCTTCATATATTTATTGTATTGCAATATGTAAGTAGGTTTGATTGTGTCGTTTTTATAATTTTTTTTTATTTCCACGTGATTTCATGGATGCATCATGAAAAGTTGATATCATCCGAACTATTCTTTTATGCTTAAAAGCATTAAGGATAAGATAGCCTTTTGTAAAAAATTCATTTCTCCTTTTTGCAGATTTTTGGATTTTTCTATCGAGATCTTTGGTAAGTAACGGTTTTCCCGTTTGGTTCCACATACTAGTTTTTTTTCTGAGTAATAATTTGGCTGTAGATACGCTGTTATAATAATTTTATTGCATATATGATGGCATTGGCCAATATACGGCTGTAACACAGACAATAATATTTCTTGAAGCTATCTGCCTTGTCCTGAATAGATCTTAAAGTTACAGATATACTAAATTTTACTTTTACAAACCATTCTTATCAAAATTACATATTTCTTTATCTTGATTCCGTTCTATGTGCTAAAGTTGATGGGTCCTCTATATGTTACCATTGCTTAATCTAGAGCTAACTCCTGTTTGGGTGTATACAAGGACTAAAATTTTAGAATAATATAATTTGAAAGTGGTCTAATTTTTTATTTGTCTCTCTTTGGAAGCTCTATGTAATGTATTATCATTTAGATGAAAAAATGTAAGAATTCGTTCAAATCGGATTCTGGACATATTTGCTAGTAATATGGCTACTTCAACTAAAGGATCCGTTGAACAAAAATCACTCCAATGAAATTTTTTGGTTTTGCCCATCAATATAATTAATCCGAGAAACATTTTCATATCATTAGTAGTAAATTCCGTCGATGGTACCGTTTTTTCAGAATTTTTATGTAGCTCTTTCATTTAAGAATGTATAAATTGGTCTGTGTAACGACTAAATAAAAGAACACTATCAACAAATAAAGCCGTTACCCTACTTATAGTCATAGCTTCGAAAAGTTTAATAGATGCACCAGGAATATTTAAATAATTCGTGTAGTTTAGTGTAATTTCAAATTATCGTTACTATTTGAAGCTATTATATTTCTTTTTTTGATATTTTGGTGGCCTAATATTAATGCCCCTCTATTCTGATACAGTATCATTTTTCACAGTTACCACAATTTTATTGATAATCACTCAGACAATCATATAAAGCATCCGTGTATAATACATTGAAAGATTTTTCATTACATTCAGTCATTCTTTTTTTAAATTTTTTTTAATATTAAATTTTTTTTACAACAAAAAATTTGGCGGGTCTTATAATACAGAGAAACGGTTCGTGTTATACAGACCAACAATTACACTGTATGGTCACCAACAGAGAAAACAACAGCGATGCGAAAAAAAACACATAACGAGTTTACTAGGGGGCTGGTCAGCAACTTTCTGCCTTAAACATCTAGTTTACTCTTGACAGGCAACAACATGTCAACACTTTGGTTTTTCCAATTATAAATATTTCAATTGAGAGTAATTAGTTGATTAAAATTTAATATTACGAAGACTAATCATAAGTTTATTTGAGGAAAAAACTCAGAATATTTTAAATTAACATAAAAACAAAAACCTTTTGGATCATAATTTTATTCTGACCTATATTATTATCATGGTTTTTTTTATCTATAATAAAAAATTAAATTAAAATTCTCATGGCTTTTTTAATTCTACAGAGTAATTAGAAAATAAGAGTCTTCTTTTATAAAAATAAAAACATATAGTTTAGTACACCTAGAGTTGTAAAAACGATGTGCTAATCCATCATTATTTCTTTTTGAATGACATAAGGTAAGAGGTTGTGTACATTATGTACATGTAGCTGTTATCTTATGTATTGAATTTTTAATTAATCAGTAAATTCATATTTCGTTTGAAAATTTGTTGAGTTTAAAAAAATTCATTTTTGGGTGTTATTTATTAAATTTTTTTGAAAAAAAAAACCAAAATTATTAAGGTTTTTTTGACCTTATAGGTAAAAAAAACCATGGTCCAACTTTTTAAATTTAATAAATTTGATTTAATTAATTAAATTTATTTTAAAAATTTATGTAAAAATAAAATTTTAATTATCAAAATATTCAATTTTTTTTAGTTACTGACTTTTTTTTTTAATTTGTAAAATATAAATTTTTTAAATTATATAATATTTATTATTTATAACCAATATCACGGTCATATGTAGTTGGAAACACCGGTTCTCGTCAGAACACCGAAGTTAAGCAACTATCAGTTAAGCAAGTATTTGAATGGGCGACCTTCTGAGAACACTTGATTCTGTGATATTTATTTTATGTAAAATTATTTTTTAAGATTAATATGGGTTTCTCATAAATATGATTGGAAATTTTTCGGATTTCTTTTTTAAAAATTCTTGTTGTAAAAATTAATTACATGATAATTATCTTTTTTACAGCAGCAATTAAATTAATGGATTTTAAAGAACCTTATTTATTTTTACTTCTTAAATTATTAAATTTTCTTGATAAATATTATATCTGAAATATTCAAGTGCATTTATCTCTTCTTCTGTTAAAGTAACTATTGATTTGTTTAATTTGATAATAAGATGTTAGCAAAAATATTAAATCGGTCGATGTTAAACATTTAATTAACAAGGTAATTATTAATTTACTTCTTACATTATATTTATAAGCAGTATCCGATAGATGACCCTACCAAAATTTAGAATATTTAGATTCCATATCCCAAAGTAAAATTCTTTTAATTTTAAATGGAACTCTATAAGCTAATTTGGTTTTTAGAAAGGTAATTTGATCTAAATATTTCCTTGATTTTAAAATTACTGCATAATGATCCTATTTTATCGGTTCAAAATTCCGTTTTTTTTTCAAAAGGGTAAATTCTGATAATTGCTGCTATGAAAATATGTTTGATAAAGTCGATCCTTAAAGTGCCTGGAAAATATAAAATAATTAGAATCGTTTAATTAAATTTAAGATAAGATTAAACTTTGCTACCGGAGTATAACTTTCAATATTTTTTTCACACTAGTATTTTCAAACATATCTTTCATAGTTTCAGGCGTTAATTTTGAAGGAATGAATTCTTTAAAGTCTAGTCACATTCGTTTTACAGTGTTTGAATGTACTGATCTTTCATAAATATCAAAAAAGTTTTCTGCACAATAAATGCTTTTATGAATACAACCTTTAGATGATAAGAACCTTATTCTAACCATCCATTCGATATAACAGTCTAATACTTTGATATATTGCTTGAAAAAAATTGTTTTAAAGTTTATACTTCTCTACGTTTTGATATCTTAAATTTTCTTTTTTTTGTTTCACAAAGAATTAAGCCAATTGTCCACAAACACTGACCATTCAAAAATCTTCCTTGGTTATTCTTCCAAGTGTATAAATTAGTTTCTTCAACTTTATACACACGTACTTCTGTAAAATATTGGTAATACAAAGGTAATTTGTTATACACAACTCATGAAATGTATGAAACTAATTTATAACAAGTGGCCTCGACACATTAGTTTTAATTTTTGTCAAGTTTGTCTTGAATCGACATTCCGACATACAAATCAGCAACCTGTACCAAGTTAAGATGACTGTTTTCAAATATACCGTTGTGAAAAATTCTCAGCGTCTAATAACACGCCTTTTTTCGCATTTAATCCATGTTTCTCTCTTCTAACTTTTCATTTTTTGTGATTTATTGGAAAAAGCACGTCTTAGACACGCAGTTCCACCTGTTTCCAACTTATCTTTTTTAACAAGAAAATTATGAGTATATTAGTATGATATTGTCTCTTATAAAATTTCTTAAATTCATAAGTTTTAATTTTTACAATTTTTTTTTAATTTTCAGCCCCAAGGAATTACCATAACCCAAAGTTATTATAAATAATTTTATCCATATCAATTAAAGGGGTTTTATAATGATAATAATATTGTATATCTTTGTCTTTAAATAAGAATACAATTATAGGATCTTAATATAATTTTTTTATTTTTGGTTTAATAAATATAAAGTTTCTACACTTCAAAATAATTATATTTTATTTCTTTTTATTATCATTTCAAGACATTTTTTAAAGATTTTTGTCTAAAAACATCGAGATTTATGTTTAAAACGATCGTGATTGATATTGTTTATTAAATACTTTAATAATAAAATATTAAACAAACTTGAAAATTATTATAATAACAATTGAATGTATTAGTTTCATGTTTATTTATTATTTTCATTAATTACAAGTACAGATAGCCAATAAAATCTCCTTAAATTTATGATATTGATGTAATAAGAGAGACTTGGAACATTGTTAAGCGGAATTTTTTGATATATATAAGGATTTTATATTTAAAATGTATTTTATCCTTAAAATAAGACATGATTACAGTTTTGACGGATTATTTATATGATAGTGTTGATATTTGTTTGTATTTATAAAAATTGACTATTTTTAATTAAATTTAGAAGTTATTCGTTGATTATTCTTGTAGATTTAATACAAAATATTTAGCTTTATAATTAAAAGGAAACTTTGACAATTTTTGTAGGCTGATATTAAAAATAAATTAAATGAAAATTACTATGAAAGTAAAATTAAAAATTGAATATATTTAAGTTCAAATTTTAGATATTTTATCATACAACTAACGTTTTTTACTATGAGTAATTTGAAAAAAATTAAAGTTATCGACTTATTATTAAGATTTCAGAATATAAAATAAATCCACTTATAGCACTCAAAGATAATTGACTAATCATGAATAAATATATGGATTCTATTATAAAATCTTATTGTTTTCTAATGATTGTTATCACGAAAATCAACCTACCAAATTAAGTAAAAGAAAAATGTATCTTAATTTACAATTTGAATTATTTAAATTAGTTGTTTTGGTGAATGCGGGTTAAACGGCGCTTTTACTAAAATAATAAAAAGTGTAAAGAAACATTTTATTTGCACAATACTCAGTAATTAGTTGAAGCGTTACGTTCTTTCGTATTTATACTCCAATAGAAAGTGAATAAGATATTCTTAATACTAAAAATTTGTGATATTCCTACTTTTTGTCGTAATATTCTCTTAAAGTTACTCCAAAGTGCTTCAATTTAATGTATATGAATACTTTGGTGGTATGAATCTACAAAATTGATGCAATACTTGACATTTTTTTGCTCAAAATCAAGGCAGTTATTTAATGCTGTGAAATAGGCTCTCCATTTATGCGTGATAATGGTAGTTCTCAGCAATATCTAATCATAAAGGATTCTTCTAATTGTCTTTGCATTTCTTTGCTTTAAAGGAGCTATAAACGCTTTTTTTGAGCCTCTTTTTACTCCTCTTACATATCATTGTCTCCCAGTTGCACGCCCACGGATATATTTTCTTTTAAAGAAAAAGCTTTCATCTATTTGTACTATTTTGCTTGTAGCATCTAGGGTTTTTCCGCTGAGCTTGATACTTATAGCCATCATGTCATCATAAATTACTTCTCTGACTCTTTAGAATTTACCGAGACACTACCTCGATCTATTTGTAGCCCATGAGCGATTTCTTCAAAAGATGATCACTTTATGTATTTATAAATGAGTAAAAAAACAGTTTTTATTTTTATATCTAGTACCCTGGAAAAAACTATGTTTTCTCACACTACATTAAAAACGATAAGTTGACGTACACATTAAGTAAAATCCGTCAACTGATGGTTTACGTTTTTTTTATGCCGTTCGGACAACATTCTTAAATTTTGTGAATATCATTGTTTTAGCCATTGTCTTGAAACGTGCCAAAAAGATATTAGCAACATATGTTGTGAAATAATGGCTTTCGAGAAGTTTAATGTTCTCAACTCTTCATTTATGTACAGATTTTTAAGACTTATGATTTCCTCTTTCAACTTTTAAAAAATATTAAGTTTGCGTTAAAAATTTTCAAAAGAGC
>CAKKLC010002846.1:27414-44417 GCA_918559645.1 Ceratonova shasta | reverse complement strand
AAAAAAAAAAAAAAAAAAAAATGCAAAAAATACAGTTTAAAATTTTTAATTCTTTTTAAATTTAAAACTCCGATATGAATTTTGCTACAATAATTTCAAAATATGAGACAGTAATTGAAGAAATGATCGAATTTTTTGAGAAATAGGTCTGCCTAAAGGTTATTTACAATGTCAATCTTATTTATAGGTGTTTTATACGATGTGAAATACAATCGTTGTGTTGATGGAAAGACTTTTCGTTGTTACAAGAGTTATTGTTAAAAAAAAGTTTATATCAATTAGTAAGCACAGTTATTTCGAAAACTTTAACTGTAAACTTAAATCTGTCTTTCCAACCAGTACCAGTTATAATAAGATGGAATCCTTGCTTTGATGTGATTAAATATCATATTTTTTATTTTAAGTTCTATGCAGAGTTTATTAAAAAGGAGTCGGATGAAAAAATTGAAACTAAAGGAGTAGCAGATCTAAATATTCTATTAAAGGATAAAAATTTAGAAACACGAATAAATCTGGTGGCAAAAAATTGTAATGATTTAGTAAATTTATTGTAAAAATAGCAAAGTATGACTTATTGCATTACATCATTCTATAATGAGCTTTATGATTTAATTGAAAAATGACAAATTAGGACTATTTCCATTACAACATTCTATAACGAGCTTTATGATTCAATTGAAAAATGGCAAATTAGGACTATTTCCATTACATAATTCTATAATGAGTTTTATGATTCAATTGAAAAATGGCAAAGTAGGACTATTTCCATTACATCATTCTATAATGAGTTTTATGATTCAATTGAAAAATGGCAAAGTAGGACTATTTGCATTACATAATTGTATAATGAGCTTTATGATTTAATTGAAAAATGGCAAAGTAGGACTATTTGCATTAGATCATTCTATAATGAGTTTTATGATTCAATTGAAAAATGGCAAAGTAGGACTATTTGCATTAGATCATTCTATAATGAGTTTTATGATTTAATTGAAAAATGACAAATTAGGACTATTTGCATTACATCATTCTATAATGAGTTTTATGATTCAATTAAGAAATGGCAAAGTACAATTATTTCCATTACATCATTCTGTAACGAGCTTTATGATTTAATTGAAAAATGACAAAGTAGGACTTATTGCATTACATCATTCTATAATGAGCTTTATGATTCAATTGAAAAATAGCTAAGTAGGATAGTTGCATTACATAAATCTATAACGAGCTTTATGATTCAATTGAAAAATGGCAAAGTAGGACTATTTCCATTACATCATTCTATAATGAGTTTTATGATTCAATTGAAAAATGGCAAAGTACAATTATTTCCATTAAATCATTCTATAATGAGTTTTATGATTAAATTAAAAATTTGGATTTTATTTCTTTGTAAAATCAAGATAATATAGTCTAAAAGGCCTCTAAAAACGCAGATAATAAACAAAATTCATATTTACGTCTAAACTAACAGCCAGAAATTACTTTTACTTGAAATTATAAGAGTATTAGACCCGTGCCAACAAATTCATAAACTACAAATTTTTTAAAAGTCACAACTTTTTTAAACTTTCCTGATATGATTGAAGTAAAGCAGTGGGAATATTATATTTTTTTTAATTGAAAAAACAGATTACTTGTGCAATCCTTCTGACTTTTGGAGTTAGATAAAATTAAAGCTGCCACAGCTATCACAGAATGCAATTAAACTCTTATTTTTGTCAATAAGTACCGCAGAAGTTGAACGATCAAAAGTCATTTAAAGAATCTATTAACGCCATTCAGAAACAGCTTACTTCTATAAAATATTGATGGCCTAATGAAGATATATTTTAAGCAATAAAAGTTTTAAATTTCTCTAATAAATATATATTTTTATTTTACTAAAACATAATAAAGACTTATTGGCAAGATATCTAAATTTTACAGCAAAATTTGATTTTTTTGCCGCGGATTCCTCCAAGCCCTGCTTATCACTCAAGTGATAATAGTTAATATAGGATTGTACAAAAATTATGATTTTTCGTTACATCAAAACAGATGTTTTCTTAATTACTTTGTAAAATATTATAATTTTTAACAACTTACATGCTTGTTTCTAGTATATTCACATAAATTGCTGGATCTGTTTATTACATTTCGACTTTGATTTATAGACAAAACGTTAATTTAATTAGAGATTTTATATATGGATATCCAAGTATATACATTTCATTTTCAAGGTAATGGTAGTTTTATGACAAAGCTCACTTTTAAAGTTGCTTATGACTATCAAAGAAAAACCCCTTTATGGGTTTATGAGGTTATTAAACAATTATGTATTTAGCCCTTAACTTTTGCAAATATTGCTGCAAAAAATGCTTCAAGAAAAGACTGCCATTTTAAAATTGATCCGAATATTCCTGTTGAGTTTAGTGCTCAAAAGGGAAGTTACACGTAAACATTTTTTTCATATTTTCAGTAATTCATCCTATACCAGAGGACATATGGCAACATTAATGTTTCACAGAAAATCTAAGGAAGTAGTGCAAGAAACCTGTTATTTTTCAAATATTGCTCCTCAATCTTGTAAGATTAATATAATTGCAAGTTTACATTAACAATGGAATATGGTCAATGATTGAAAAGTTTGTTAAAAAAATAATGTTAATGAATTATACAACACATATCTTTACTGGACCTATTTTAATGAAGTAGATAAATTTACTTTTATAGTTTTGACTCAACAGAAACAAAATGTTCATATAATATGACAGTAAAAATTGTTAATTTTTTTATAGTTTTTGAAATATGGAGTGTATGTTCCTAGTCATTTTTTTAAAAAAATACTATTGGAGTGTAATGATAAAGTTAATGGAACAATTGTAAAATTTAAATAATTAATAGACCTTTTTAGTTGAAAATTTAATTTTTGGTACAAAAGAAAGTGATATAAATAAATATATTGTCAAACTGAAAAATATTGAACCTTTCTCAGGCTTATATTTTTACCCTTTATTAGATAGAAAAACATTAAACCAATTTTTGAATAAGGAAATGATTGATAAAGCATGTAAAAACCATTAAACACCAAATTATGTTTTCATTATTTTATTTATTGAGTATTATAATTAAGTTATAAAGTATGATATTATTTAGAAAGACCATGTAAAAACAATTTCTGTTTAAATTTGTTATAATTTATTTTTTTTAATGATCAATTAATATTTTTAGAGTATAATATAATTCTTTGAAATGATCAATTAATATTTTTGTAGTATAAGTTAATACTTTGAAATTATTAATTTATATTTTTATAATATAAGTTAATACATTAAAGAGACCATTTAATATTTAAAAAAAATAAATTAATTAATATTTGATTTGATTTGATAAATTTATATTATATTATAAATAATTATTCGGAAATTAATTAATTAATTTTTTTATATTATAAATTAATATTTTAAAAACAAATATTTATTTTTATAGTATAAATTAATATTTTAAAAACAAATATTTATTTTTATAGCATAAATTAATAGTTTAAAAACAAAAATATTTTTATATGAACAATTAATATTTTTAGGATATAAGTTAATATTTTTAAATAATTAGTAGATATTTTGTAATGTTAAATTATTATTTTAATATAAAAAATATTTAAAACGAATTTTATTTCGATATTATAAATTCATATTTTTATACTGTAAATTAATATTTCGAAATGATTTATTAATATTTCTATATAATAAATGAATATTTAAATAACGTAAATTAATACTTGAAAATGATCAATTAATATTTTTGTAGTATAAGTTAATATTTAAATATAATAAATAAACATTTTAAATACAAATTAATATATTTATAATATAAATTCATACTTTGAAAAGATCAATTAATATTTAAAAAAAAATAATATTTGATATGATAAATAAATATTTTGAAATGATTTATTAATATTTTTATATTATAAATTAATACTTTCAAATGACCAAATGATATTTTTATAAAATAAATTAATGTTTCTATATAATAAATTAATATTTTAAATAAAAACTAATATTTTTTTATTGTAAATAAATATATTGAAATGATTAATTAATATTTTTTTATTATAAATTAATACTTATAAATGACCAATTAATATTTTTATAGTAAAAATTGATACGTTGAAACGAGCAATTAATATTCTTATAGTATAATTAATATTTTAATATTTTAAATGTAAATTGATACTTTGAAAAGATCAATAAATATTTAAAAAAATGAATATTTCGAAATGATTAATTAATATTTTGATATTATAGATGAATATTTCGAAATGATTAATTAATATTTTGATATTATAGATCATATGTTCCTACCCTTTTTTTTTACTCTAGAGCACATTCTAAAATATCAGTAGGGTTTTGGGAACCACCTATTTTAAATAGACAAACTCCTTCAATAACTTGTCGTTTTCCCATAATTTATTTTCTTATAGTCATAATGTATTAATAAATAATTAAAAAAATGTTACAAAATAATAAAATTATTTGGCATTTTTTTTAAATTGCATACACATATAGAAATGTATTTACAAAACGTAAACAACCACACAAATACAAAGAAAAATTTTAATTAAAAAGTATAATAAAGTCAATGTGATCTTTGGCATTGCATTTCATTGGATAGAGCTTCAAAATTAGGAGCGTATGACGATAATCCTGTTAGGAGACAATCATAAAGATGCTCATCAATGAGTCCAGATCAAAATCTTGATTTTATTTAGTTCATGTTTGAAAAAAATTATTCGCATAAATATGTCGAACCGAAAAATGATTCAATTTTATATGCCGCTTTTTTCAACAATGAGAACTTTTCTCTATGCAATGTATTCAAAAAGTCCTCTGAAATTAAGTATTTAAACAAAATATGATTCTTAAGGTCAAAAATTTCTAACTCTAGTTCTTCTGTCTTACCTTGAACAAAATCTGCAATACATGCGGTTATTTCCATAACATTTATTTGGCAAGTAAAAAGATTGATACAGAAGGAAACTGTTGGCTCAATATGTTTAAACTGCAAAAATCTCTCTTCAAACTGTTTTTTTATCTCTTCAAGATGCTTAATAAATAATGTCCCATTAAATTCATTATCACCTATCGTTTTCTTCATATGTACGAAATGCACGAAAGAATTGATCTGCAGATGTGATACAACAAAAAATCCAATTTAGCTTTAAATGACTTTACAGAGCTTATCAATTCAGCTATGCTTTTGTATTTACCCTGCAACTCAAAATTTAAAGAATTCAATTTTTCCATGATGTCTGTGAGAAATCCTAAATCAATCAGCTAGCCAGAGTCAGCCAGTTCATCATAATTTTACTTTCTATCGTTTATAAATGTTTTTATTTCTTCAATTAAACTCACAAATCTTGTAAGAACCTTTCCTTTACTGAGCCGACATACTTCAGTATCCAGAATAAGATCATGTTCTTTATCTTCAGTATCTTCAAACAGAGACTTGAAAAGTCAGTGTTGCAAAGGAGCTGATTGAATAGAATTGATTATTTTTTGTAACTATTTTCATGACGTGTTCAAATGGCCAAATTTTACAACACAGAGCTTCTTGGTGAATAATACAATGGTAGGACATTAAGTTTGAAAATGAATCATCTTTCATGAAGTGGGCAATAAATCCTTTGTTTTTACCCATAATTGCTGGCGCCCCATCATTGGTTATTGCAGACAGCTTGAGCAAAGGCATATTTATTGACTTGGCATATGATTTGAATGTATTTTAAATATCCTCACCCCTTGTCTGTCCTTTCATAGGTAATATTTGTAACATATCCTCTTTTACTGTGAAGTTACTAAACAGCGTTCTCACCATAACTGATAACTGTGCAGTGTCTGATATATCTGTTGACTCGTCAAATTGTAGCGAGAACCAATCAGATGTTTCAAAGTCCGTTTTTAACTTATTTTTTGTCTGTTGAAATTGCATGTATTCTTCTTGTGACTTTGTTGTTTGACAACTGAAAGTCTTGCATTGCTGAGAAAATCTCAAGTTTGTTAGAAAATCCATCAAACAATCAACACCAGACAAAAATAGTTCCTTAAACAACTCACCATCAATGAAAGGTATCTTCTTTTTTGCGAGCATGTGAGATATTTTGAAAGAAGCAATATTGGCCTTTTATAGAATTTTCCACATGTCTAGTGAAAACAGTCTGTTGTGATGTTAGACTTGATTTAAGATTGCAATTTTTTGTCTTGCTTACTTCAGATTTAATGGGATAATTCACATTAAAAGTGCTATGATTTGTCTGAAAGTGCCGTCAACGTTATGTTTTTTGGCACTGTGACGCTACTACCACACAACAAACAAACGCATTTATTTTTAAAATTAATGAAAAAAATATAATTTCACCCAGGTTATGTTAAAATTATAGGCTCATTGTCTTTTACATGGTCCACTCATTTTAGGGCTAAAATAATTAATAAAAAAAATAATAATTGAACTACAATATAATATCATTTTTATAGCGCAAGTCTGTTCCGCAGTATATGCATAAATTTATTATTATAACAAGATATAACTATCTCCTCGATAATAATAGTTTATTAATAGATCATCGCTTATGAATACAACAAATTAAGCACCTCAATTTTAGTTTGTTAAGTTTTTTTTATAGAAAACTCCTAATTCGTGTTTCGTCTGACGAAAATGTCTCTTATCTAAGTCTCGCGACCCGAACAGGACTGCAATCACAATGACAACAACGCAGTTCCAGGCGGGATATGATTTTTGCGCATCACTCCATGTATACACAAATCCCCGAAGTGATCCGATGATCTTCGAAGCATTTATAGTTTTGTACCATGTGATTTGGGCCTTAGAAGTTTATCGGACCAGTTCGTGACGTTCGTTTCATTCGTTAACTTCAAGTTTTCTGCGTATACAAGGTGTGATGTGCAAATTGCACTAGCCGTTCCAGGATAGCGTAAATAGTGTATTCTGGCTCGCCGCTAGATAAGTTGGGACAAATATCGAACAAATTTAATAAACCTAGGCAGTCAAAAAAAAATTAAAACTTAAAAAAAATGAATAAAAATAAATCATATTTTAAAATAATGTTTATGACCGAAATTCAATCTCTGTCGAATAGTGAGATGCGGGCACAGGTTTGGCAACCTCTGTTATAGATTAATATTTCTATATAATAAACTATAATTTTTGTATTGTAAATTAATATTTTTATACTGTAAATTAATTTTTTGAAATGATTGATTAATATTTAAATAACTTCAATTAATACCTTGAAATGATCAATTTATATTTTATAATATATGTTAATATATGTTAATATATGTCAATATTACAATATAATAAATAAATAAATATTTTAAATACAAATTAATATTTTTATAATATAAATTAATAAATTGAAAAAATCATTTAATATTTAAAAAAAATTGATATTTGATATGATAAATTAATAATTGATATTCTAAATTAATATTTGATGAGATAAATTAATATTTTGATATTATAAATTAATACTTGGAAATGATTAATTTATCTTTTTATATCATAAATTAATATTTAAAAGACGAAAATATTTTTATATTAACAATTAATATTTTTATGATATAAGTTAATATTTTGAAATGATCAATAAATATTTTGGTACTTTTTGGTATTCCCCAACAGCAAAAAAATAAATATTTTTTTAATAAATAAATTATAATAATAATTATACAGCTAATAATCTTTGGTTAAAAACATGGGTCTTGTCAATTTAGATCATTTTAACGATAACCAAATACAAATAAACAAACCCATCAACAGAAGAAACAATAGTATTTTGCAAAATATAGGTTTATTTAGCAGGGAAAAGTTATTTATTAATTGTAACAATTTTGATTGATTTAGTGCCTTCATCCAAAACTTCAGATGGTTTAAAATATCATTGTAAACGGCCACGCAAAGCCGAACTCTTTATCCGACATGATACGTTTTTCGGAAAAATCAAGCTAAGTTTGCTCATTATGTTTAAATTTAGTTATTATTGGGCTTACGAAGATGTGAGCACAAAAAAATTGAAAAGGGAATTAAATATTGGGACTAAAGCTATAAAAGATTAGGAAGATAATATTAGAAAAATTTGCACTTTAAAATTGATCACGGAACCAATAATTTTAGGTGGATTGGGAGAAATAGTGAAAATTGACGAAACACTGTTTGTACGAAGAAAATATAACGTCTCCAGGTTAGTAAGAGAGCAATGGGTTTTTGGTGGGATTGACTGCACTACTAAAGAGTACTTTATGGTTTTAGAAAAAAGAGATGCTGCAACGTTAATTCCAATTATTCAAAAATAGTTTCTTACCGGTACAACAGTTGTTTCAGATCTTTGGAGAGCGTATGATTGTCTCAAGGACCAGGGATATGTTCATTTGACCATTAACCATTCCCTAATTTCGTCCACCCCATTTCATAAACTAATACTAACAGAGTTAATAATATATAAATGCATGCATAAAGACAGAATAAAAAAGAAACTGGAACTATCCGTACACATTTATTTCCTTATTTAAACAAATTTATGTGGACACAACGTAATAAATTTTCTCCATTTACACAAATGCTTAATGATACTAAAAACTATTACAAATAAAAATTTTATGACGAATAATATTTATTTTACTAGTCTTTTATTAATTTTTTATTATTTTTTTATAATTTATTTATTTATTAAAAAAATATTTTTTTTTTGTTAGGGGGAATACCAAAAAAGATCCGATATTTTTATACGGTCAATTATTATTTTAATAAAATAAATTAATATTTTTATAGTATAAATTAATGTTTTAAAATAATCAATTAATATTTTTATATTATAAACTACTCTTTTTAAATAACAAATTTATATTTTGATATTAAAAATTAATATTTTGAAACGATAATTTGATACTTTTATATACTAAATTGTATACTCTTTTTTCAAAATCTAAAAAAAAAACATTGTTTTTAAGAAATATTAACTCAACTTAACAAATAAATAAAAATTAAGAATTTTAATTATGGCAGCAAATGCTCCTGTATAGCTATAAAATCGTTGTCACGAAACAAGTCAGCAAAGACATATACAGCAATCACAAAGAATAGATTTGTACCACAAATAGCTTTTGATCGCTTTTTTTTAAGCATTTTAAGGTTACAGTGTGATTAAATATGCTTATATGGGTTATATTTTACGGGTTTAAAAATTTTTATTTGTGACAAACCGTATTGTGAACATAGCTTTTGTAGTTAAAGTTTGCATAAGCCTGCCAATCCTTACTGTGGATTATTGTAACATAAATAACGTGTCTTATTTTATAATGGTTATCAATGTATTTTTTGTTTCATTGGGAAACGATCTCCATGTATCCTTTTCCAGGAAAAAATCTTGTATCTACGATTCCAAAAATCCTTATTTGTTGCCTAAGAACATGTCCTTAAGGAGCTTTTACATTAAAATTAAATTTTGATTCATCGATCTGTATTATCACACCAAGAACTACCTAGCCTAACAGGGTTTCTGTTAATATAGATCTTGGCATATGCTGTCAAATCCTTTGTTAGTTTGCAAATTACTGATTCCAAAAATCCAAAAAGCTCTTCTACTTGCTTTTGACTGTACTTATTAGAATAAAGATATAAAAAATGAACTATTTTTTTTGAGGAAATAGAATAGTTGCTCAATTTTAACTATCGGGTTATGGAGATCCATTTTTTTGTTTTCAATACAGTTTTTAGAGTAACAACAAAGACAGACCCGATCACTATTGTGTATATTTTTTTTCTATTAAGAGCTGCAGTAAAATTGTGATTTTAAAATACTTCAGTTTCGTAAATAGGCAATCAGCTCATCATTTCTTTCTTCCTTAACTAATTGCATAACCCCATTTTTATAAAAAATATTATTCATTTACAGTAATAAATTTTTCAGAGTCAAATCATAGAAAAGATAAGTGCTAAAAAAAAAGATGATCCGCTATTTCTTTATTTTCAGGACTAAAAATAGTAAAAATTATAATAAAATTCATTTATAATGTAATTAGTTATGCTTATTTTCTCTATTATAATATAATTTTATTTCAAAAATTTGATTAGTAGAAAATTAAAGTTTTGAAATAATAATAAGCAAAAACTAATTTAATAAAGTGATTTTATTTGAAGAAAAATTATGAAAAAGCATAAAGGTAAAATGATTTAAATTTTAAGCAAATATGATTATAAATATTTTTACATTTAAAATTTTTTTTTAAAACTATATTTTATTGATTTAAATTAACAACAAGATTTAATGAACATCTTAAATTATGTTCATAATCAAATTAGTTTGCTAAAATTCTTTAAAGGAAAATTATTTTTACCAATTCATTCATTTTTTCAACATATATATCAGACCCTCTTGAAAATACGAAATAAAGGTTGTTCATTTTATAAAAGGGCCAAAAATATAAGAGTTTTTGTTATTTTATCGTAAAATGTTGTACTTTTCTCACATTAATTTTGTTCCTTATTCTGAATAGTTTAAAAGTTTTATTATTAAAAAATTAATATACTTTGCGTGACATCTTTTTTATATTCATACCAATTTTTAATAAAGAAATATTAAAAATATAAAAGTAACGAAAGAATTAATAAAAATTATTTTAAAAGCTAACAAAATAACTTAATTAGATTCAAAACTTAATCATAATCATTCTTACAAACATTTAATTTAAACATTAGTTCATAATGATAATCCTGAATTAAATGACCATAAACCCCTTTTTGTTTTTGAAACTTTAATTTTACCACCGGCTCAATGATCTATGTTTTGTGTTTTTGCTAACGTTCCAGGTTCAACAAAATGTAATTGGTGGTTAACTGAAAAATACACCAAATTTTTGTTTACACTAAAACTTGTGTATGCTCTCAACAGGTCTGATAAAATAATGGAACCAGGACGACAAATTCTGTTAATAATTGGAATTAAAGTTTCTACAGAAGGATCTTTAACTAGTTCCAAATTACACAATTGATGGTAAAAAAGATGTATGAGCAATGGCGAAAACCCACTTTATGTGTGCAGTGGCACTTTCTCGATGATTCTCAGGCTTGTGCCGAAATAAACTTTCTTCAATTTGACACTCAATGTTATTTCCACCAAGAAAAACAGGATGAACTTCAAAATACTGTTCGCAAGATTTGCGTAATTTTTTAAGAATTCTTGTAACAAACTTTCAGAAACATTGATTTCAAGCAACATTTCCTTTTAAGTAACATCACAGTACCGTTTCCAAATGATACTAATACAAATTTTCAAACTTACTTTAAAACCATCAAAACAGCTGTCTTTACGTATTGATACGTACTTTTTAAAATTTTGAAAATCATTTTTATAACAAATTAATGCAATTTCACCGATTGAAAGATTGTATTTACATTCTTTCAATAGTGTTCCACAGTCATTACAATGTAATACTTGTTTTAAAATTTCATGTCGGTGTAAAAATGCAATTTGTAATTGAAGTGAACCATGTAATATAGTTTATATGTTTGTTTTGTAGTAGTGATTTGACATTATGAGTAATTTTTTCACAGATGATCCGACTAAACTAATCTATTTAAATAAACATATTGGAAGTGAAATTTTTTTAAAGAAATACAAAGCAAAAATCGATGTTTTAAATAAAAAATGTGCACTATATATTATTCGTGTTCCGTTAGGTCAGGAAAGATAAATTAGAAAAATGTATTTCATTTTTTTATAAATAGACCTTAGATAACTTTGAAGATCTAAAAGATACGAGCAATGAAGACATTTTTTGACACTTATGAACCTTGGTTATAAAGAATATAGGGCTTTTTGAATGTTGTGAGAAATATGCTTAAAAAACAATCTTGAAATATTGATGTATAGATTAGCTTAGTATGTATTTTAAGAGTGTGTACTATCAAAAAATTACTTAATTAGAAATATCAGTCTGGTGGCTGAATTTAGTTATTCTGTTAGAACTATATATGAAATACTTCTATTTTAAAAAGCATTTAAAAATATGTTCATGTTTAGAGATTTACTTTAACAAAGTGTCGAATGCTTAAGACTTTTTCAATATTTACTAATAATATTTGATTCTTGGTAGCCTAGGATCCACAGTAAATATAAACATGAGACTATAATTAATAATCTGATTAGGTATTATTAAGAAAAAATTGCAATAAAGTAATTCTAGTTGATTTAAAATGTGTCCCATTATTTTGTACTATCCTAAAGATTTCAATGCTTGGTTCATATAATAATTGCTGATAATATACTTTTAATTATTTCTAGTTTTTTCAGATTTGGATTGTGATATATATTGAAGAATTCGAATAATTTCAGGTATTGTCAAATATCAATAACTATTTTTATATGTTCCATTGAAACAAGTATAATTTTTTTAAATCCTATTACTACCTTGCATGCAAAGAATGTTGATTCTTTTAAATATAAAATTAAGACTAAAATCAAGATAATGAATTAGATAAATTGGTACGTCATTTCTTTTTTGTAGAGTTTATGTTGATTAATATACATATAAAATTCGACCTAAGAAAAAGTTATAATATTCCAAATCTTTTTTAATTTTAATTTATTTTTAAAAGCAAATGTTTCATTATTTCCATTTAAATGGTATTTTATGAACTGCCTAATTTTATATATTTTTAGCCTATCGTGTCTATAAGTATAATTTGTAAAAGTTTTACTGTTAAAGTAAAGCTCCAAAATCTTAAACAGTTAAAAAAAGCGCCAAGAAATAAATTAAAATTTTAATTACATTTAGATTCGTGTAAAACAAATTTTTATTATGGTTGAATTTTTAAATAAATTTTGTTACAATTAAACAATTTTACTGTTAATTAAACCAAAAAATACTCTCATTTTTAATTAGAATCAACAAATAATATTATATTGTTCAAATGTAAAAATTTTTTATCATGTATGAAAGTGACGTTCAAAAGAACCTTGTAGAAAAACTGAATAAAAAACGTAAAATAACATAACTCAATTAAATGAAAACGCAGCTACATTAATAAACATTTAAACAATAAATATAGTTATTAATTACTTTAAAAATACCATTTAATAAAAACTTTCATCTTTTTTATGTGATTTTCTCACAAATTTACTTTAAATAAGAGATAAATCTTATATTATGGGATTTATATTGAAAAATTATTGATTTATTTTAAAATTTTTATTTGATGACAATATTTTTTTATAAAATTAAAAATATAATCACTTTTTACAAGGAGGTTATTCCATCGTTCTAAAATTATTTTTAAACATAAGAAGGATTTTATTACCAAAAATCTATCTAAAATAATGGTTATTTAGAAATCTTAAAATATATGCATAAGTGTAAAAATATGACATATATCTCATACTTGATGAAATTGATGGAAAATGCTATTCATAATTTTTTAAAAGTAAAATTAATTTTATAATGTATTTATCAATAATTATTTTACCAAGAATAAGGTATACAAAATAGCGGAACTATTATTTTCAATCTTTCTTGGTTAAAGATCTCTTAATTAATCTTAGTACTTTTTGTTGAAGATAGAACTATTATTTTTTATTTTTTTTATAAATTAAGTTATTAAAAGTCTATTCCTAATTTTATTTAAGAAACATTATAAATTTTCATGTTACACTATAAACTGTTGGAATCCAATAATCAAATGCATAGTAATGATGCTTTAGAATTAAATATAAAGTTGTCTATTTATCAAACTGCTGACAAATATGATAGTTTGATTAAATTCATAAAAATTAACGAAAGTTTGATTAAAACCGTTTGATGATTCTTTGAGAATTTAGTAAAAATTACAAATTCTGTCTTTGCTTAATCGAGATTTTATTTTAGGATTTTTCATATATTTTTTATAAGAAAAAAGTAAGGTTGTGTAGAGTATAGGAAGAAATATAATAAAAACTTGAGTATAATTAAAATATTTCTTATGATAAAATATAAAAGTTACTTGTTGATGATGGAGAGTACATTTTTAATTTCCTTTGCAAATATAGATTTGCAATATTTCAAAACACGACAAGTAGCATGTAAGATTAATATATCAAATACTTTTTAAACAAAATTGCTGTCATATAAGTATATTACACATAAAAGCAACGGATTTTCATCATTAATTCATTAATATTAGTGTTTTAGATGAAATACAATATTAGGCTACAAAAAAAATCTACACTAGTTAAGATATATTTAAAAAACATGATGTATCAGCTGATTATGTGAGGAACGTAGCATATACAAATTTATCATGGATTATAATTATATGTCAGTATTAAAAAGAGTAAGGGATATTATTATTTTTATTTATAAACAATATGAAGCAAGTTACAAGGAATGTGTCAATATTCAAGCAAATATAATGTAACTTTATTTAAAAACACAAAAAAAATAACAAATATATCAAATTTATACAGCTGTGATTAGTATTATTGCAAACAAATAATTAAAATTATAAAAAAATGATCGATGAAACAAGTAAATTGTCAGTAATTTTTTGGAAGTTTTGCTATATGAAGGATCTTGTTTAAGTATAAATAATTTGAAAATGTTATTATCAAGCTTTTATCCAAACATTTTAAAAAATGAACCTTAATATATAAAAACTATATTATTTGAATTATATTACTTAAGCAGGGGTGGGCATACTACGGCCCGCAGGCCGCATGCGGCCCTTCAGAGAATATTATGCGACCCGTATGCACGTACATGTTGCGATCCTATGTCAATGAAAATTTTTGTTGTTAACACAGAGTTGTCCATTTTCGCTATATTTACTACTTTAAAATAGTTGACAAAGTAGTTTGTGCCCTCTCATCACTGCTGGTCATTAATTGTTAACATTTCTATTCAAAAATACGTTTTTGCGCAACCGGAAGTAGCTCGTGTTTACAATTTACATTTTGATAGGTTTTAAAAATTATAATTTAAAAGTGAACAGACGTTATTTAAGCATAAGTGCTGCCAAAAAAATAATGATTGAAGGTAAATGTCGCATTTTTAATGATGAATGGACTGCTAAATACTGCTTCACGACCGTTGGGAGCAAATCAGTCTGCTTGCTGTGCCGTAAGTGCGTGAACGTCTTCAAGGAGTACAACTTAAGAAGACACTACCAAACAAAACATATGGATTTCAGGCACAATTTTACGAACGAAGAGAGAAAAAAGAAATGCCAGGAGTTGGTTAACAATTAAAAAAAGCAGCAAACTATTTCAACCAAGCAGTCTTTTATACAAGACGCTGCAACGTAAGCCAGTTTGGAGCTGCCTCACAAGATTGTGAAACGAGACAAGTCTTTTTCTGACAGTAAGTTCATCAAGGAATGCTTGTCAGATGCAGTAAGCATTATGTGCCGAGAACAGAAAACAAAATTTGACAGCGTTTCTTTATCAAGGATAACTGTAGCCAGGTGTGTTGACAAGATAAGTGACAATTTGATGGACCAACTTCGTGATGCAAGCAAAGACTTTTTGTGGTACTCTCTTGCGTTGGACGAAAGTACCGATGTACAGGACACATCACAATTGTTTATATTTATACGGGGAATAAACACTCGTTTCGAGCTTACGGAAGAATTACTTAGTATTGAGGCACTCAAAGACACAACTACAGGCCGAGATTTATTAAAAGCTATTGAATACTGTGTTAAAAGAACTGCTTTGGTATGGAACAAGATGGCAAGTGTAACAACCGATGGAGCGCATGCTTTTTGACTGGAAAAAACGTAGGTTTTGTGAAGTTGATGCATAATAAAATTAGAGAAAAACATCCTGACCGTACACTCTTACCTCTCCACTGTGTCAACCATCAGGAAAATCCGTGTGAAGCTGGGTTGAATATCAAGCATGTTATTGAATTAGTTGTCAGTGTGATAAACCTCATCAGAGCCAGGGCACTCAACCACAATCAGTTCCAGGTACTGTTTGAAGATTTGGAAACTAAACATTCTGATATTATCTACCACAGCAGTGTCCGCTGGCTGAGCCTGGGCAAGATATTAAGGCGAGTGTGGGATCTCAAGGAAGAAATAATTATGTTCATAGAGATGAAGGGCATTGATTGTGATTTTGTTACTAACATTTTTAATGGAGAGTGGAAGTCAGACTTTATGTTTGCCATTGACAATATGGAAAAGTTGAATGAACTGAATGTAAAACTCCAGGGGAATAGCTTGTTTCCACATGAAATGTATGTGCATGTTAAATCATTTCAGGCAAAACTCTCCCTGTTCTCCAGGCAAGCAAGTGAAAACAGGTTTTGCCATTTCCTTTTGCTGAAAGAGAAAACCATTTCTGGTAAAATGGCTGACAAGTACAAGGGTTAGTTGGATGCCTTGGTTGTAGAATTTGAAAGGAGGTTCCAAGACTTCAAGAGCTTGGAACCACTCTTCAATATCCTTAGTTCACCATTAATTGCAAAAGCTGATTCAGCACCAGAGAATATACAGTTAGAACTGCTTGACCTACTAGCGGATATTGACCTGCTAGGAGAAGTTCAAATCAGTCCATCTGCTGGAGTTTTATGGATGTTTGCCAGCAGCGGCTTTCCCACACCTGAAAAACTTTGCTGCTAAACTTTTGTCACTATTTGGATCCACATATATCTGTGAGCAAGCTTTTTCTTGTATGAAAATAAATAAGTGTAAGAGCAAATTGATTTTGACTCACTGCAATTTAATGCAGTCATTCGAATCACAACCAGTAAGCTGGTTCCACAGTTCAAGAACATTATCAAAAATTGTGAACAGTTACATACTTCTCATTAATTATAACTGTACTCTGTGATCATCTTGTATTTACATATATGCACATTAAGCTCCTTATTCTTTACAATTATTATGACAAGTAACAATAAACTTTTATTGAAATAATTATTAATAGTAAAATCTTATTACCAATTTGCAAACTGTTTAAGCTT
>CAKKLC010002846.1:12925-27372 GCA_918559645.1 Ceratonova shasta | reverse complement strand
AATAAAATGACAAATACATTGTTATTATCACTAATTCATATTTTCATACGTTGTAAATTGTAATTGAAGTAGGTAAAATATATATGCGGCCCAATAACAATAAAGTTTTCAATGTGGCTCTCGGTATAAAAAGTTTGTCCACTCCTTACTTAAGTCATAATTATAAATCATGTAGATTTTTAGAGAAATAATATTTAAATGGCTTGATATAATTTAGAAACTATTAAAACGAGCATTTATTGTTTAATCTATGTTACTGTGCAATTTGAAGAGATAGCTTGTAATGTGCATTCGATATTTTTATTTATAAAACTTAAAGGTATTCTGCCTAGTCATTTTGTAAATTTTTTTTGTGATCGTATCCAACTTTTATTTAATCCTAAACAAGATAGAAACTAAACTGGATTTGCATCTACTATTTTTTAGATGTTTTAATTAAATCTTACAGCAGCTCAATCTAAAAGAATTATTTTAGCAGCCATTCAGAGATGGATCAACCAATAAAAAAAAGATCTATATTTTTGCAAACATTTTGTTCTGAGAATTTGTGTATGTTTATGAGCCTCGAGGTAGACCTAAACCCATATTACATATGAAGAATTAAGGACAACTGTGGAATCCGATCCACATATAACTATTCGGAAACTTGGGTTCAAACTAGGAACTAGTCATACAGCTATATTAAAACATTTACGTGAAATAAATAAAGTAAAAAAATTGATTTATATGTGCCACACAAATTGACGGAACTTCAAATGATCGACCAAAAAAGTAAGTGTGAATCTTTGTTACTTTGCAATACTCGGTTGCGATTTTTACACCAAATAATCACTAGTGATGAAAATTGGATTTTGTATGACAATCAAGAATGATCAAGTCAATGATTAGATTAGAATACACTTCAGGACACACCGCAAAACCAAAATGTCATTTAAAATAAATTATGGTCAACATATGGTAGAATCCACAACGAGTAATCCCTTATTGCTTTCTATAACCAAAGGAAAATATAACAGCTATGTCTTGTTGTCGTTAGATTTATGTCATAAATGAAAAACTTAAAACAAATCAGCATTACTCGATCGGCACAGCTACATTTTATTGCAATACAACGAAAGATCCCATAAGACTTCGATTACTGATGACAAATTAAATTCTCTATAATATGAAATTTTACCACATCCTCCATATTACCTGATATTTCAGCGACCGATTACTACCTTTTTTCTAAATTATGAATTATTTTTAATAAAAAAAAATTACAATAACTAAAATGATATTATAAAAGGACTTTGAATTGTTTATTAACTCAAAAAATAAGTAATTTTTCAAAAAAGCATATATTATTTGCCCAAACGTTGGCAAAAAGTCGTAGATGTTAATGGGAATTATTTCAATTAAATATAATAAATAATGTGAAAATTCGCCCTTTTCGTTTTTATTTTGATTCAACGCCGTTTCATAGTTTCCAACGTAATATTTATAATACAATCAACAAATCTATCATAAATAACTGTGTTGAATATTTAGTAACTCATAAATTACAAAACTACTTGCTGATTACCCTGCACACTTAAAAAAAATTAAAGGAAACAACGAAACTTAAAATATATTTATACATGATAAAATATGTATCCAATACATACAGTAGTTTATTCTACATGAGAATTTCATGCCTTGGTAAAAATTTGAAAAAAACATAAAAGAAAAAAGAAGCATACTATATCAATTTTATTAATTTAAAATTCAGTGAACTTCCTATTTTTTTTCAATTTTAAACTCTGATAAAAAATTTTGTAGGTACTCAAAGTGACCATCCGAGTTTATTCCATTTTTACTATGCAGGAATTTTCTAGAGACAGAACAAAATTTTTCAATATGCTGAGTATGTGTTAGAATGTTGGTAAGCAGAAAATATCCTGCCATCAATTTTTTAAAAAAAAATTATAACCTAAAATGCAAGAAGAAGTTAATTTCAAATTTATAAAATAAAAAAAAAAGGAATAAAGAAATACTTTTATTAAAAGGTTTTAAATCTTATTTTTATTGTGGCAACACGTTAGAAAATAAATGGAAGTGTTACTTGATAAAATTCCGTTGGGATGTTACATTTAGATAGTTCTAATGAAAAGGTAATAATAAGATACATTTCAATCACATCAGAATTTCTCATATGATAACATTCAAGCTCTTATAGCATATGATAAATTTAAAATGGACAAAAATATTTAAGAAATAATAAACTGATAACTACAGCTTTTAAATAATTGAATCAAACACAAAGATAGTGTCTACCATCTGAAATTACAATAAAACGAAATTTGAGGAATAAAAGAAGAAAACTAGCAATTCAACTCTCAAATAACTTTGATATTCCAGATGATTTTACTTGTACTTTAAAAAATATGAGATTCCTTGATTTTGATAATGGAATAATAATTCAAAAAAAATTTTAATTTATTTTGACCAAAAAAAATTTAGATCTGATTAGAAATTTAGAAACATTTATCTGTGATGCGACTTTTTCTTCCTCATCACAACATTTTTACAACATTTTAAATATAATTTGAAAGGTATATGGATCTTATTTTCCATTAATACATTGTCTTTCAACATCAAAGGAAGAAAACATTTATGATTAATTGTCAATTTTTGAATATTTATTCCTATGTAGAAACATATCATTAGATATTAAATAAAATTCTTTTTTTTTTGTTATTTTTATAGAAAATAAAAAATGTGCCGAATTTCCGACTGTGTGGAAAATTCTGCAAATCAAATTCCATGTGTACTATTCAGAAATTTTTTAGACATCAAAATTCTTCAATATGGTAAGGATGGATTAGAATGTTATTTGGATTTACAAAATTGATCGAATGATTTAGTATTTGGTGTTCATATCCACCAATTGTCTTAGAGAATTACCATATGCCCTCCACTCATCGGTCACTATACTGGTACCAGGTAATACATTGTTCAAAATAATCTGTACAATTGTTTGTGTTTCTATTTAAGACTGGTAATATAAATGTACTCTTGGATCCCCTTTCTCTACCCCAATATACCTTCAGTAAACCGACCTATATTGGACTTTGAATTAAAAAAGTAACTTTAGTCGATTTCAACAATCTTTGTTAGACCATTTTTATACAAACATCAAATCGTGCCACTATTTTTAATTACCTCCTATATAATTATATTCCTTATTGTTTCGGAAAACATACTTAGAGTCCTTGATTAAATATTCAATTCATATGCTCATTATGTATTTATACATAATCATAAATATTATTTTCGTCGGTGGCTTTGATGATTCAAAAAATCTCCCAAACCTTATGCTTTTCTGGGAATCACATACATTTATACATTCCCATACATATCCATTAATGCAGAAGTATCTCTTTACATATCGCATTGGTCGTTTTGATCCACATTTATCCCACTTTACCTAATTTTTTATTAGTCCCAACCGAGCAAGAAAAATGTTGTGGACTTTGTGATTAATTAAAATATCACTTATCTAAGCATCTGAAATTCTTAAACTTGTGATTACCTTATCAGAGGATAGTATCTCGCTTTCTATTATTCTTTTAGAACTTTTTCTAACCATTTTAAAGTTTTTTTTAATTTTTATTGGGGTTTGAAATTCTCATGTACCTAGTTTATAGATCAATTAAAAAGAATCCCATTTTTTAAACAAGAACAAGATTTTTCTTTTACACGAAACTAATTTCTTGATTCAAATTCATTCATAATTTACACCAGATCAATTATTTTTGTTTATTGCAAATTAAGGTTTAAAAAAACTCTATGTTTGACCAAATATAATTTTATGAAAATTATTTTTTTTGGAAGCGTACGTATACATTAAACGAAAAATATTTACTATAAATTTATTAATTACTTTAATTGGTAAACTATACTCAAGGTCATGATTAAGAAATTTTTCAAAATATTTGATTCTTATACATTAATATATTAATTGATTTCATGTTGATCTAAAATGTTATTTATGTTAATTATAATTATAATTCTTCTTCCTAAAATTCTTTCCGACCCTTTCAACTCCAAGTTCATTATATTTAGATTTCGAAACAAACAACTGTTCCAGTTTATTTTGTTGTTTAAGTAAATTAACTGCCTTCATTCCCCCTTCACATGCATACGTTATGGGGTTATTAGGCATATGAACTTTTAATTTGAAAAAATCAGGTAGGTTTTCTTGAACCTCATTTTCCAAACGTGTCTTAAAGTTCTTAAACATGACATTGCCTCCAGTAAGAATCACGTTACTGATTAAATCTCGTCTATAAATCAATGGGCATTTCTCTAAACTAAAAAGAACTGCTTCAGAAACCCCCATTTGATTCAATCCTATATCTGAAGGTGTAAATAATAGTTCCGGCACATCTATAATCTCATTTCTAAGTGTTAAAACCTTAAGTTTGGCATCAAAATTACTTGCTCTGATTTATCTAAAGTTTTAGACTCTTCGTAATTCTAAAATAAATTAAAACATACAATCAGCTTTCCTTGAAAGTTACTTACATAATTGGGAAGATGATACCGTAAAAAAGTTTTTTTTTGTTTCATTTCTGATAATTCCTTGTTAAAGTCGAGAGCAATGTAACAGCATTCATGTTTAATTTGTCGTACAATGTATTGCTCTCCCGACATACTCAACGAACGGAAAGAAATCAACTCGTTGAGGTAATTTGTCATAATTTTTCCTCCAATATCTATTCTATATGTATCAAAAAATCAACTACCGCACAATGCCATTATTATAAACCTGTCCATTAATTATTGGAACAACATGAGTGAAAGAAAACCCACTATCGATAACTATTGCGGGAGGGGCATGTGAATAGGGAGCTTTCTTAGTGTAATTAAAGTAGGCCAATTGAGGACTAGTTACAATACTAAAATCACTGACTTCATAATCTTCAAAAAAAATCTCCAAACAATTTTCGGTAATGGAGGAAAAATTTACTACAGGTTCAGTTAAGATAGTATAGGTTTTAGGTTTACTATTTTTTAAAAGATGGCGCCATATTTGATCTTCTAATTCCCAATCACATAAGTACCCCTATTCACTTAGATCTATTTACCTTCTGGAAGGGAGTGCTAAAGGTGAGACCAGAAAAATCCGTTACAGAATTGTAAAAATCATTTCCAATGAAAGTAGTTCTTCTATCAAATCTTGATTTCACAAAAGCGTTATAAATGATCCTTTGAAGATTTAAATATTTTACTTAATTTCATTCGCATTAACTGGACCACTCAATGGTTTCTCCCCAAACTTTATTTGCATACTCCCATTGTCAATAATATTCATTTTTATGATGCATGCATTCTTAAATAATAATTTTAATTTATAAAAATAACATTTTTCAAAAAAATAAATGTTTTGCGCATGTGTAATGTATTATTAGTAGGTTAATGGTAGGTATTTTGCATTTAGGAATGATTATAATTTTATAAATATTTGCTTGTAAAATTTTCAATAAATATTCTATATTGGATATAAGCAGGCCTGTTTTTTTAGGTTAAACCCGAAAGACACCGATTATACAAAAGTAGAGTACGAAGAATATTCGGTTATATTCTTATATTTGGACTTTTGTTTTATTTTCATTATTAATTTGTATCCCATATTTAATGGTAAGATCAAATAAAGATTATAAAATGTGGCTAGCAGATAAAACTAATTTTTGGGCAGTAAAAACATCCCATGATATCATAGATGAAAGTCTTATTGCATGTTAATCTTGTTTTATGACGGTTTCATTACTCCCTACAAAAAAGTCGTATGATAGAATAAGAAAACACTTGGCGAGTGAAAGACAAAAGGAAGAAAAATAACTCTACACGAGCAACAAGCTAGTAATAGGAAGAATTAAAAGATGAAAGGCGGTGTATATTTTGAATTAGTCTAAGCAATAATTCAAGATGGTCTTAGTCTAAGAGTTTTTGACAATGAGATATGTCAGTATATTAGAAAGTATTGTCCTATACTCAACACGTTACTAAGTGGGGAAAAATCTTATAGAAATCATCTTCCATTAATATATAACCATCATTTTCATTAGTTAAAGAATTTAATAATAAATTCAAAAATAAATATCATTGTGGATGAATCAAATGATTTTCTCGGCAGACCTACAATAAATACATAAATTATTTTTTATAATTAGGTAACTGGAAGTAAGTCTTTCTTCATTGTGGATGTTTGTTTAGTTGAAAGCGTAAACAGCGAAGTAAAAATTAATACTTTTGATAATGTTCTAAATAAACTTAATAAAATTTGGAATTATGTATAATCTATAGCGACTGATAGTGCATAATATATGTGAATAGCCAAGAGAATAATTTATGGAAACCATAAAATCAAAATATATGATATAGCAGATATATAACATCTAATCCATTTTGTAATAAAAAAAGGTCTTGATTCTCATTTTTTACACCCTCTAAAAAATCTTATTATAAAAATTGGAGCATTATTTAAACATATCCCTAAACAATATGAAAAATATAATAACATATGTGATAAAATAAATATAACTTGTAAAAAACATCTGCTGTTATTTTGATTAGATGTTCTAGTTTTTTTTATTACTTAAAATATGTCTTACGTTATAGAATGTTTTAGTTGATAATATTTTGTCTTTTGATAAATATGATAGGTTTAAAATAAATTAAATAAGTTTTATTTTAGGGGATGCAAAAATCAGATTAAATTTAGTTCTTGGCTTTATTTCTAAAGGTTAAATTATACCCGCTAATGGATATTCAAAAAAATGATAGAAAAAAATACAAGTTTATCATTAGAAATAAGTCATATTCTTAATAATACCTTAGAAAGAATTTTCAATTCAATATGCGAGTCTATTCACAGTGGAAGATGTAGAACCGCTCTTAACATGATTGTTGGTCAAGAAAACATTTTATATACGATGAAAACATTTATTTCTGAGATTAAAATAAAATGTTTCAAACTATAGAACAAAATATAAATCAAGATATGGTTGAATTTTTTAATATTATTTGTGTTTTAAATTCATTTATTAAGAATTGCAAAGAAATAGATATTAAAAAATAGTTCAAATAATAAAGTTTAATTATATCAGCTGAATAATCCCTGCAAGAATATAATAAAATGGCAATTTCGTTAAAAACTTGATTTAATATATTTGACAATTGGAATGACAAAAGTAAAAATTTATTACAGATATTAAAAAAATACTTGAATTTTGAGTATGCCATCAGGAAGTTGTGAAATTAAGAGATCTTTTAGTTATCTAAGAAAATTGCAAACACCTCAAAGAACAAGTTTAATTATTGAAAATTTAAAAAGTGCAACTAATAATTTACATCAATATTAAATTAAATTAATTATAATTTTTAACCCGATTTTCACTTGTATTATTTCAATTAAAAAAAAATAATCTATCCCGATTTTTGCCCCTAAAAGTGAACGAAAATTAAACCCAAAAAATCCGCGGCTTAGATATAAGTTTTTTGGTTAGAATTTTGACATAAAAAAAATAATTTTAAATAAGTGAATATTAAATCCAGAAAATATCAGTGATATAATCAAGCAACTATTGAAATCTCAGTATAAAATATCAAACTTTTAATTATGAATTTTTGTATGATTTCATTAAGATATAACACATATGGAAAGTTATTTTTAAATTTTCTGATTAAAACTTATTATAAAATATCACTAGGAGACAAATTAAATTTTTTTTGGCTTTAAAGCACTTAAATACCTTCCTGGTTCGAATCCTTGAAAAACTTCAGGAAGAGGATGTTTTATGTTGTAGTTGTTGAGGTTAGAGATGCAAATAAGTTGAATGATCTGTTATTAAAACATGTTCACCCTAATTCAATAGTTAATACTGACGGATGAGAGAGTTATAAACAGTTAAAAAATAATTCAAACTACACTCATTGTTGCCTTAATCACAGTATAAGTTTCAAAAGTCCTGAAAGAAAAGGATACTAATACTATTAAAGCAACACGGAACGGCTTTAAAATATCAGTATCTGTGAGATGTAGAAACAAAATAAAATTACAAAAAAGATCGTTTGAATTTATATGATGTAGACATAACAAAGTTAGACGTTGGGAATAGCTCATAGATACATTAAGAGCTTAAATAAATTATTTAGCGTTATTTTTTAAAAAAATTTATGGATTCCAACCGGAGGTATTTATATGCATTTTAACTAATTTTTTAATAAAATAAAAATGAAGGAAATTATAAGAAAAAAATTGAAAATAAAGTTTATGAAAATATTTTATTAGATTTAGAAATTTAAACTAATTCAATAATTTTTAAAATCAAATTTCTTACTCATTTAATCCTTATTAGAAAATCAAATAAAAATCTTACTCACCAAAAATTGACTATACGGCTATTATTTATTTAACATGCTACTAATCTTACACAATTCAAAGTTAGATACACCTCTTATTTACATGCTATCTTTGTGAAGTGCTTTTATCAGTGAATTATGATTAAGCCGATAGTTTAGACTTGTTATTGAGTATTTTTTGTTTATATTTGATTGCAAATATTAATACTGACTAAAAATATTGTAAAAATAAAGGACATTTATAGGATATACGTACAGATAAAAATAATTTAATGAGTGTTTTTTTTAACTTCATTATTTTGTAGATAAAATTTACTGAAACGATTATATACCTTGGACACTAATAAAAAAAATATCAACAATTAGTCAACCTAAAAAATAAACTTGTATTATTACGTCATATAAAATCTGGAAAATTTTTTTAAAATTTTAAAGCATTGAGAATAGGAAAATCTACCATTTAAACTACTATGGATATAAATAATAAATTAAAAAATTTTTGTGAACTGCTGCACATAAAAAAAAGGCTAGAAAGATACGATAAATTGACTGGATCGTGAAAGAACTGTTGATTATATGAATTGATAATATTAACAAAAGGAGAATGAAAATAAGTCAAATGACTATCCAGGAAAGACCTAAAGTAATTTTCACAATTTGCTGAAATAAAATATGGATGAATCTGTTAAGTTTTAAAATTCAAAGCAAACCGCTAATCATTTTAAAAAATTAAAAAATAGATTTAATTTGCATAATTTGAAAATCAAAAATAAAGCAGATAATACTGTTGATACGTGTCTGAGAATATCCATAATAAAAAAAAATTTTAAAAAGTGCTTACAAGCTTGAATATGTGTTTAAAGTAAATAAAGAAGGGGTTTATTGGAAGTAAGTGCTTGAACGCAAGTACGATTCAAAAACTAAAAAACTGTATCCCAGTAATAGTATCCAAATAACGATTTAATTTTCTCTTCATGTAAATGATGAAAGCCATTTAAATTTAAAACCACTTTTAATATATTTCTTTGAAAATCCTAAGCCTCATTGAAGAATAAATAAAAATCACTTACCTTTTATGTATAGATTAACAAGAAATCTTATATGATTTTAGTTACTTTGGAGGATCGATTTAAAAATAAAAATTTTTACAGAAGTAACTAAATAATTGAAAATAAGTAACTTGAGCAACAAAGCTTTGAAAATTTTGTATTATTCATTTGTCCATCTAAGTAATTCATTTGCAATATCTGAAAAAGTTACAAGTTAATAAATCCTGAATAATAAAATTCTGATTTAATCATTGGATCAGTGTGTAATAGCCGTATTTAAAGTATTTTGGAAAAACTTTATTAAATCAAGGATGCTGTTGATAGCATTCATTGAACATAGAAAGAAATAAAATTAGCAATAATGGACCATTTTAAGAATAAAATACGGCCAATATGTGTATAAAATACTGTTTTGGAAGTGAGTTATTTTCCTAAAATCTCACAAAACATCTTGGATTCATCCCATGATCTTGGCTTTTAAGTTTTGAATGTACATAATATTCTTAATCGATTTAAATCTGATAGGAAACTCTTTTAAGATAGGGAGCTTATTAAGATACAAGAAAAACCTGTATTTAATGATGAGACAAAGCTTGTTGTATTTAAATAGCTAATATCAAAAAATTTGTTGAATTATAATTACTTTTTTGAAAAGGGAATAAATTTCCGCCTTGAAAATAGTCCTGACATCTAACCAATTTTAAGAGTCTCTTGAGCAAATATCTTTTAAAATGATTTCTGGAAGTTATTTAAAGTAAAATAGACAAGAAGACAAGACAAACAATTTTTGATATATTTTTTAAACTATGCTTAACAAAAACAAAATATTTTGACAAAATGATCTATAGATCAATATTTCTTCATCATATACTGATTAAATCTATTTAACAAAAAGTGCTTAATTAACCATACACAAATACATACATACTAACAAACACATATTTATATATACGTAGCGACCCGTCTCGCCGATAAAAATTATAATTTTTTTAACCCCCATGCAAAATATATTTGGATACAAAGCAACAGGAAAAAAACAAATTATTATTAGATTACTTTATGTTTCGAAATAACAAATTCATCCCAAATGACAATACTTATTGGAATTTATCGTCCAATAATTGCCATGTGAAGGCTTTTTAATCTGGGTACGACTTTGTAAGCATAAATGGCGAGCATTTTCCTTCTGACAACAAAGAGTAAATTATCGGTTTTAAGTTGAGAGACTTAATAGGGAGTTTTGTTGTGGGTCAACCTTATGAATCGTCTCAGGATATTTGTAAGTTTACAAAACACTCTCTTGAGGAAGGATACAGATAGTTATTTACTATTGCTCGTTTTTTGCAATCTTTTGATTCGGTTGAGACTAATTGAAACCAACGGAAATCAAAGGAAGCACTATCTATCAGAATCGTTGATGCAAAATTATTTAATTTTTGCTTTTTGATATTGACACAAACTTGCGACATGCTGTTTCATGTCAAATTTGGTCATAGAAATATGGTTATTTTAAGAGATTCTACTTAAACAAAACACTTAGCTGGTGCTAAATTTTTAAACATTATGATGGATTTTACGTTTTAATCATCATCTTTCTCTTTCTACCAAATATACATCATTCAATGTTTATTTTCAGGACAGAGATTTCGCCTGTTTTATTGTTTTTTTGATGTTAAAAAAAGAAAGAACCTATACAAAACTATTTGTGATCATAAAAGAAAGGTTTTTAGAAAAAAATGTAAATTTTAATTCAGAAATCATCTAGATCAATTTTGAACAAGCTACTCTTAATATTATTAGGACAGTTTTTTCTAATAGCGGTGATCAGGGGCTGCTTATTTCATTTAGGACAAGCTTTACAGAGAAGAATAAAGAATTCGGGTCTTTTATATCTCTTCTATCAGGATCCTACATTCAAAAATTATTTCCCAGTTGACTTCTTTTTTAGCTTTAATATCTCTCGACAGCATATATATTGCTTGGAGATATATAACATTGTTATTCCCTCTAAATAATCCTCTTATAGAAGATCTAAAAACTTATGTTGAAAACACCTAGCTTTCAAATAACGATGAATCACTATTTATTTAAAGTACCTGGAACCATTACGGGATTCTTAGAGAAAAAGGATAAATAATGCAGCAGAAGAGTTCCATTCTAATCGGGATAAAAAGATCAACAAATTAAGTGTTAGCTTTTGGGAAATTATAAATATCTTAAAATCGATTCAAGTGCACTATAATATTGAACTTCCATGCCTTCTTGGAGAAGGATAACAAAATCACGAAAAAAAGAATATATATAATCCAGGGGCAGCATATTGAATTGCTTAGGATGCAATTTGAAAATACAGAGATATCCTTGATTGGCTTGTTAGATGAGCTAAAGCATTCTGTAAAGTTGGAACTTTAACTTTATTTTTTTTTATTTAATTTGCTTTTACTTATGTTAATGTCTTAATATATATGTAAATAAAACAACAAGCAAAATCATTGTTCACAATTAAATATATTTTAAAAATAATTATAATTTTTTTCTGCAAAATTTAATTTCGGTCAAAAGTAATTTTTAAGAGATGGTTCCTAACCACATAAATATTTATATTTTTTTTAATGAAGTTGTTTTACTTTTGTGTATAGATTGTTATTGATTTTGAATATAATATTATTTTATTTTACATACAAATGTTTGTATTTTTAATTTAAATGAAATTTAAAGATAAAATGTATTTTGAGTGTTAAATCATTACATGTATTTTACTAAATTGGAACAGTTATAATCGAATTTTTATAAAACTAATTGATTCCATGTACAGTTTTTTGGATTACAGCTAATATTCGTGGAAATTTTCTAAACCAAAAATTTATGTATGAGTGTATAATAGAGTAATTAATATAGAACTAACTAAAAAATAATTTTACTTTAAAATTAAAGAAAATTTTTGCTGATTCAATTATTTTTTGTGGTAGAGTGAATATAAGTTTCTTTGAGTCATTACATTGTAGACCCCAGTTTGTAATTCAAAAATTTAATTTTATAAATAAAATTTTAGGTAGATTTTAAAATTGGGTTCGAATCTTGAATAACACATTTTTTAAAATAAACAACTGAAAAATTCAGAAAAAAAAATTAAATTATTACTTTTTAAACAGTTGTATTGGAATTCAGAGATTTACAAACCCTTTCTTATAGTTTTACTGCATTTATTAATAGCTTTTTTATTTATAATGATTGTTTTTATATTGTATTTAAGTGCATCTATCATATCAATTTAACTTACTAGTAGAGGAGTAGTAATTGACTATAACAAATTATAATAAATCTTAAATGTTTTAAAACCAAACATTCATTTTACAATTAAATTCTTAATTTAATTAAAATGGTATTACAAAATCAATTTTTAATAGCTTATCACATCAATACTCAGTATTTTTATTTTCCAATAGCGAAACATACGTTCATTTAATAATTAAGCTGACCAAATCTAGCATATCTTGGCTTTCTGGATTTAAAGACAATCCAAATATTTTTTTGATTTAAACTTACTGCGTAATGAGGCTATTTTATTATTCTTAAACTCCGTTCTGTTTTAGGAAATGGAATTTTTTTTACAAAACAGTTTGATTGAAAAAAATATTCAATTCAAATTATAAAGTTTTTTTAAAGTTTTTATTAAGTATACAAATGACTATATAACTTTAAATTAACAGCTGATAACATTATAATATATTAAAATGTATTGTTTGAACTAAGAATTCAGCCATAAATGTTACATTTATCTCTTAAACTTAGAAACTTGATTGGGAAAATAATAGGATTTACTAATAAGTTGTTGTTTCAACTGTTCTTTTTGAAAAAATTTCACTATTGTTTAAGACGGTTTGAATATCAGTTTTTTATTATGTAAAATCTTTTTTTAAAATTCAACAAAAAATGGAAAATGGTTTGATCTTACATTTACTTCATTAATAATACTTATTTTTCTTATAGATTCATTGTCAGAACTCAAGTGTATCTTCTGTTCTTTTAAGATAAACTCTCCCTTTACTAAGATAATTAATTGGTTTCACTTCCTTATTATATTTTTTTGTAGAATCCTCAGAATAGGAGAATTTTCAGATTTTATGTAATTATAAAGTTTCTCATAATTTTTGATTTTTATATATATTTTTTTATTAACCCATACTTTTAATTTTACGACCAATTATTTTTTGTTCAGGATTCTAATCCACAACCATAATTCTTATAACAATTTCAAAAATTACATCCCTTTTTACACCAATAAAATAAAATTTTTTTAATATATTAGGCTGTTATCAAAGTAATTTCGTTTTTTCTTGACATAGGTTTTAATTGTATTTTTTTTGCACCCAACTTCACACTGAAAGGGTTTGAATATTACATGTTTTGACAGCTCGTATAGAAAGGCTTAAGTATGAAAAATTCCAATTAATTATGCGCAGTAATTTTTGGTTGGTGCCCTTTTATATATAGAGAAAAATAAGCAGCATTTTCGAGATATCTTACTGTTTTGCTACAGAAAGATTTAAAAATTCTGTTCAAGATAGAAAAAATTGACCAATGTGTATGAAGAAGGTTTACTGACCGTACGCCAGTGCCAGAATTAGTTCGCTTAATTTTGATCAGGTGATTTTAAAGTCAACTATGCACCAAGTTCGGGAAGGTCAATTGAAGCTAATAAAGATGTGATAAAGGCATTAATTAATGCGAACCGGCGAATAATAACACGTGAGATCTGATTGAGGTTAAATTTATCAAATTTAACAGTTCACGATGACTTGAAAGGTCTGGGATTATCCTCGAGGCTTGATATAAGGGGTCCCATTTCACCACAGATAGGAATCTGTGACGCTGCATTAACGTCTGCGATTGATTTCTCGAACGTCTGCAAAAAGATCGTTTTTAGAAGTGCATCATCACTAAAAGAAGAAAAATGGGTTTTATACAACAGAGTCAAATCCAAGAGGTCATGGAGGAAAAAAGATCAAC
>CAKKLC010002840.1:6392-20855 GCA_918559645.1 Ceratonova shasta | reverse complement strand
CCTATAAAAATTTTTAACTATCATATCAAACATTTGCAACTTTCCTATCAAACGTTTTCAATTATCCTATCAAACATGTTCAACTATCGTATTAAAGACTTTCAACTATAGTATCCAACATTTTTAACTATCCTATCAAACATTTTCAATTATCCTATCAAACATGTTCAATTATCCTAATAAACATTTTCAAGTATCCTATAAAACATTTTCAACTATTCTATCAAACATGTTCAACTATCGTATCAAAGACTTTCAACTATAGTATCCAACATTTTTAACTATCCTATCAAACATTTTCAATTATCCTATCAAACATTTTAAATTATCCTAATAAACATTTTCAAGTATCCTATAAAACATTTTCAACTATGCTATCAAACATTTGCAACTACGCTATCAAACATTTTCAATATCCTGTCAAACATTTTTTAACTATCCTATAAACTATCGTATCAAACATTTTCAACTATCCTATAAAAAATTTTTAACTATCATATCAAAAATTTTTAACTATCGTATCAAAAATTTTTAACTATCCTATCAAACATTCATACTATCCTATAAAACATTTTCAACTATCCTATCAAACATTTTCAACTATCGTATATAAGACTTTCAACTATCGGATCCAAAATTTTTAACTATCCTATCCAACATTTTAAAGTATCCTATCAAACATTTTCAATTATCCTATCAAACATTTTCAATTATCCTAATAAACATTTTCAAGTATCCTATCAAACATTTTTAACTATCCTATCAAACATTTTCAACTATTCTATCAAACATGTTCAACTATCGTATCAATGACTTTCAACTATCCTATCAAACATTTTCAATTATCCTATCAAACATTTTCAATTATCCTAATAAACATTTTCAAGTATCCTATAAAACATTTTCAACTATTCTCTCAAACATTTTTAAGTATCCTATAAAAAATTTTCAACTCTCCTAATAAACATTTTCAATTATACTATCAAACATTTTCAATTATCCTATCAAACATTTTCAACTATGCTATAAACTATCCTATAAAAAATTTTCAACTATCCTAATAAACATTTTCAAGTATCCTATAAAACATTTTCAACTACGCTATCAAATATTTTCAACTACGCTATCAAATATTTTCAATTATCCTATCAAACATTTTAAACTATCCTATAAAACATTTTCAACTATCCTACCAAACATTCATACTATCCTATAAAACATTTTCAACTATCCTACCAAACATTAACTTATTATCATATCAAAAATTTTCAACTACGCCATCAAACATTTTCAACCATGATTCAAACATTTTTAATGTAACTATCTTTTCAAAATTATAATATTATTCATTTCGAATATTTTTTGTATTCAAATTATTTTTTAATCATAAATAAATTTTAACAATTTGATTTTATAAATACCAATAACATTAAAAAATTTTAATTACTTTAATGTTTTCCTTTTTTTAATAAAGCTTGTTCCATTGTTTCTGGATTCAAAAAAGTTTCTTCACGAGGTGTTGTACTTCCTCTATAAGCCAGGTATACGTCTACCCAATCTCTCCAACCATAATGTAAATAATCAATAGCCTATATTTTAATAATTATCTTACATCTAATTTTTCAGGATGTATTCGCGCTAAATTTATATACTAATTTTTTTTATTCTAATTACTCTTCCTAATGATCCACTCATTTCTTTTTCTATATCTTCTATCTCCTTTAAACTATTCATTAATTCAACTGTATTGTCCTTCTTCACAGCTTCAAAATCCGGTTCAGGAACTACCGCATTCTCATACTAATCTTTTTATTACTCCTTACTTCCTTTTTTAGTTGTTTGTAAAACTCTTTATTTAATACCTTTTTCTCATATTTCTCAAAATCAATTTTAGTCTCTTTATTAGGCATAGAATTCATTCTTTAAAATTATTTTTTTTTACGTATCAAATGCATTCCTGTGCACCTGAAACATCTTAATAATATCCTTCATATTCTCTTGTGGACATCTTTTTAAAGCCAAGCCCCAGTCTATTAAAGACATTCCTCTACCAGACGCCATTTAAAAACAGATTGCGCCTGCCCAGTTCCCTTAGAATTATTAACGCTTGCAATAACTAATAAAGCTTTAGCGATCATTTAAAGCCTTTATAATCACGCGTAACAACATAATAAGCATTAATTTTTAATCACTCTAATAAGTTAAAGCTCGTTAAAAGTAAAACAAACATGCGCAAAAAGTATTTTAGTAATTTAATTGATATTTATTGCGCAAAACTCAAGAAATAAATTTATCACAAAATTAATAATAAGCAGGTTAAGGATCCCGTAAGAAATTAGTTAAAAACCGTATAATCTGTTACATCGGCATAATAAAAATTTTAATTAATTATTCGTTGGCGGTTTAAAACTTATTATCTATGATTACACAAGCTACTGTAAAAGAGATTCCAACAATAATGGCCTCTGATATTTTTACTTCTATATGTTTTGAATTGGAGGTAACTGAGCAGTTGGTCCAGCTATGTCTAAAGGACTACGAGATGATTCGAGCTTGTTACGTTCTAGAAGGTAATCAGTTGATTTGGAAAGCTTGCGCTTTATATGGAATACTTTTATCTTTCTCAATTAACGATCAGTCTCCAAATTTGGAAAATCCTGTCATTGGTCATTTGCTTTCTCGTAATATCCATCTAGATGACTTTTTCGACAACAAAAAGAGCAATTTTTTTCTTACAAAACTTTTAAAGAGACTACAGGTTAGTTCTTTTGTTTTTTTCTCTAAATTCCAAAGCTGGATGAGAATGATGGACTTGCCGCCCAATGTCACTAGTCTTATTGACTCAATTACCCATGGTAACAACACGAGCTATCTTATTTTTCAGAAGTATAGAACAATCTTCGGCTCAATTTTTAGTCTTCCGGACAAATTTACGTATGTGGCACTAAGAAACAACAAAAGGAAGACTAGGAAGAGATTATGCGATTCTAATGAATTATTTCATTTTATATGGTTGTTATTTGTGTCTTTGAAAGAATTTAAGACGGTTTTATTTGATTTGAAGAATTGCTATCACTTGCTGGTTATTTGTGTGCAATTTGGCTTTCTTAATGTTGTTAGAGGAGGAAAGGATATGGTTTTTAAGCTGTTATCTGAGGATTTATTAAGTCAGAAGGAGATTTTAGATCGGATAATTTCAGTTGAAGAAAACAAGACTGATCCTGAGGTACTTTTTAAGTGGTTGCTTGTAGATAGACTAAATTACAACTTATTAGAAGAATGTTTAATTTATATAAGAAATGAAATTTTCAATCCTTTTATTGATTATATGAATAAAGATGGAGTCTTTAGTTACAACTACACCCACGAAAAAGGAGGATTAGAAGCAAACGTTTTATCAGAAAATCTAAAGTATTTTCTATTCTTATACAAAAAAAAACGTATACTTCATTATGGAATAGACGAGACGGAGTATCCTAAGATTCTATATCCTCAGATGGATGAGTTTTTAGTTCTTTTGCCCTCTAAGGAGTTTTTGAGAAACTCTAGTAATGGTTTATCTCTGATACGTCTTATCGATAATACTTCCATTCAGACACCATTATCTGATTTGAAGATGCCAAGAGGTAATCATCCGGAAAAGGGTTCAATGTTGTCTCCTATAAACTACTTGTTAAATCTTTGTTCTATAATGGATCAGCTAATATATGAAGATGGGAATGATTGTTTTGAACTTTTTGTCGAGGCACTTAAGAAATACGAAATGGAAGCTCTGAAGGAGTATATCATCAAAGTATACAACAAAGCTTTCAAAAAGATAATGAAAGAAATCCCAGAGGACGTAGAAAAAGGTAGACTTTACAAAGTCAAAGATTTTTACTTCAAGTGTTTATATCGAAGTATTGGAAAAGAACAGGACGAAGAGAAAGTCAAATATATTCTTCAGATATTTCGCACTTCTAATTTTCAAAAGTCTTTGTTATCTGTCTGCTTTGAAATCTTCATATTTATAAACGATAAAAATAACAATAATCAGACTAAGATGTATCCATGGATATGTGATATTTTAAGAATTGAATACTTTTATTTAATCCAATGTATTGAAATGGTAGTGAAAAATGAGCCAATGTTACCAAAGATATTAATAAAGCATTTAATGATTTTGGAAGAAGAGATTTTAAGTTATTATGGTTGGTTTGAAGAATCACCAATATATTCAAAGATAAAAGATTTAGTGATAGATCACAATTTATATTTAAAGAACAATAATGTTCAAAATTCAGTAATCAATGATTCAACGTTACCATTGTATTTTAATAATGTGAAGATATCTAATTATTTTGATTATGAGACAATAATAGGAAATGATTTGAAGGAGTATGAAGAATTTCATAATGCTAATTATGGAGGTAAATAAATTTTGTTGATATATATAATAATATATTTTTTATAATTAATTTAAAATATGAAGTTATTTCAACAATTTTATTATTAATTTAGATTCATTTTATAATCAATTGAATGTATTTTATATTCTATTGAATGTATTTTATATTCATTTGAATGTATTTTAAAGATAATATAATTGATTGAATATATTTAAATATCATATAATTGATTGAATATATTTAAAGATTTTTATTACATTTTACAACTTATATATTTTAATGAGTTTATTATAATTTTACAACCTATATATTTTAAAGATCTTATTACATTTTACAACCTATATATTTTAAAGAGTTTATTATATTTTACAACCTCAATATTTTTAGATTTTACTACATTTTACAACCTATATATTTTAATGAGTTTATTATATTTTGCAACCTATATATTTTAATGAGTTTATTATATTTTGCAACCTATATATTTTAATGAGTTTATTATATTTTACAACCTATATATTTTAAAGAGTTTATTATATTTTGCAACATATCTATTTTAATGAGTTTATTATATTTTACAACCTATATATTTTAATGAGTTTATTATATTTTACAACCTAAATATTTTTATAATATTTATTTTAATTAAATTAAATTAAATTTTATTTTATTTTATTATAAATTGAATATATTTTAATATTTTTATAATATTTATTTTAATTTTATTTAATTTTATTATAAATTGAATATATTTTAATATTTTTATAATATTTATTTTAATTTTATTTTATTAAATCTCATTATGGTTTCATTATAGTTTATATACCAAATTTTTTTTTGAATAAATATTATTTAATTAATTATTTATTTATTTATTTATTTATTTAATTATTTAATTAATTATTTATTTATTTATTTATTTATTTATTTAATTATTTATTTATTTATTTATTTATTTAATTATTTATTTAATTATTTAATTATTTATTTATTTATTTAATTATTTATTTATTTAATTATTTATTTATTTATTTAATTATTTATTTATTTAATTAATTATTTATTTATTTAATTAATTAAAAATTCAATCAATTTATAAGATAATTTTATTATCTTGTAAATAAGTATGGTTGATACAGTAAATGTTTATATTGATACGAAACTAAAATAAAATCATTTAGTTTTCTCTGGTTAAACAAATATTTTTTTTATAAGTATTATATCCATATTTAAATTAAAATGTATCTCTAATTGTTTCCAAATTTAATTTATTTTTTGTAAATAATATATTTGAAATATTTTTAGATGTAAATAATGAAAAAAAGTTTGTTGTTAATTACACAATGCCTATTGCTCCAGTTTATCAATTTAAAGATCTATCATTAAAGATGTTTTATCAAAAAGTTTATTTTTTAATATACACAAGATTGAATGAATTCTGTAAAAACATGCAACTTGGAAGATTGGAAATGGTATTAACATGGTGCACGATCGAATACATTTTGGTAAAACATTATTATTTAATGAAAAGAGGCCATCTTGATCAAATAATAATATGTTCCCTTTATTCGATACTTAAATTCCTAAAAAAAGAAGTTCCCTTTAATTTTTTATTCGAATGTTATATGAAACAACCACAAGCTAGAGATAGCTTATATAATAATTTGGATATATCCAAGATGACTTTACTTGAAAACAATCCAGATATGACAATAATAATCGAATGTGGATTGGATTCACAATTAGAACTTGCTTTAAAATGGAATAAAAGTACTAAAATACAAAATCATGTACCAGGTCCAAACAGATTTAGTTCTTTGTTAAATTTTTTTTCTGAAGAACAACAAAAGTTACTTAAAGATTATAAAGGAAATATATTGGAATTCCATCTAAAAATATTTCAAGTTGTTCTTAAACCGTTCTTAAGAGAGTTATTTAAAAGTCTAACAAATGGCACTTTATTTGTGCCACCATATCCAATGTTTAAATCACATTCACCATTCTCACCGAAAAAAATATCGGAAAATCTACCAATATACTTGTCACCAATGAAAAAACCACGACAACTGATGACACCCACGAAGAATGGGAAAATAATAGTTCCATCTTCAGCTTGTTTTAAATATACCAAAGATTCAAGCCCATTTATATTTCAAAAAATAAATAATCATGTAATTGAATGTAAAGCTAATTGGTCAGCGAGTGCAGTTAAAAGAAAGCTAAATTTAGATCATATGCAGTCACCTATATCACCGTCAATAAAAAGGAAGCTATTTACAACATAAAAACATTGATATGAATAAAGATCTTTTATAAGATAATAACATTTTAACTTTAGAATTATTTTGGTTTTTTACTATATATTTATTAATAAGTGATTTATAAGGAGGTTGAAATTAGTTATAGTATTTTCATACATTCAAAATAATAGATAATATAATTAAAATTTCATTTATAATGACAATAAGTATATTCATCAATTGGTTGTTTATTAAGTCGATGAAAAATTATAAATTTTTTTTTAATTTCACTCCATTCAGGTGGACCATCTGATAAATTTATTTATGATTTAAATGATGTTAGAACCTAGGAATTTTAAATTTAGTTCTAGATCTTTAATAAAAAACTATTAAATCAATTAAAAATAATTATTTTTTATTAATTTTTAATTAATTTAATTATCACATCCTGTATTCCATTTAAAGAACTGATTTAAAATCTCATCAAATATTTTTACAATTTAATTAAATCAATTTATTTATTTTTTGGGCTTAAGTTACATATCAATTTTATTTTTTTATTGTTCTGCTTTAGGTTTTAATTTTTTATATTGAAAGATCCATTTTTTATTATTAGGTTTTTGTGGTTATAATACATTAAAAAGTATTATTCTCATTTCAATCAATAAAAATCAACAAATATATACAATTTTGGGATCAAAGCACTTCAGAAAAATTAATTAAATTTAAAAGTTTTACCATTACATTATGAGAAGTCATTATTATCAACCAAGATTGAACTGATAATTAACTCAAGTAATGAAGAAATAATTTAATATCTTCAAAGGATCGGTGTTTTAAAGCATACGATTAGATGCCCTACTTGAGCTATTTTTATGTCTGGCAAACCGTATACACCAAATAAATATGGGAAGGCATTTAGACGCATGACTAAGTTATGTAACGGACAAACGAAATATTTTAACATCAGAACAAATTCAATCTTTGAAAGATATAAATTTGAATTAAAAGTATGAATTAATTTATTATGAAATTTTTTATTGAAGAAAAGTAAGTAAATGTTTTAATAGAAGTTAACGTTAACAAAAGAGTTTTCATATATTTTTATGATGACATAAGACAAGCTTGTGGATATTTTTTGCAAAACCCTGTATTTCTTGAAGAAGAGGGCATTATATGTCAAATTAACGAAAGTCTATTTAGACACAATCCTAAGTATTACAGGAGAAGGGTTTTAGAATATGAATTATGCCTGTTAGCTATAGCTAATACAAGTTTTTTTACTAAGCAAGATCTATTGGTAAAGCGTCGAAAATCGATCTCAAGCTACATTATTACCAATAATTAAACAAATTTGCAGAGAGGGTAGCATTATATGATCTGAAAAATTAGCTGCATATAATAGTAGTGCAAGCTTGGGTTTTTAACATATAATTGTAAACCATAGTCTCCATTTTGTTGATCCTACTAAATATACCCATACTCAAAATATTGAATCATATTGGGCGAAGGTTTAGTATAGGATAAAGCTTAAAAAAATTATTTTTGGTTAAAAGACGGACTTATATCTTGCAGAATGGATACGGACAGATAATGTTTTAGGTAAGAATTGGATGAACTTAATTGATTTAATTAAATTATATAGTTAATTATTTTTTATAATTTTTGTGTGGGGAAAAAAGGCACTTGACCCCTAATTTTTATGTTTTAATAAATTTGTCTCTTTTTGACATCATAACAAACTTATACAAATAACTAAATACGGATTTTCAGTCTTTAATAGCTTAATTTCAAAGTTTTAAAGAAACTTGAATTAAGAGGTATATTATTCATTTTTTATAAGTTTTTTAAGTACAATAAACTTAAATTTGACAGTTTAATTTCAACACCGTGATAAAACTCGATCTTTAATATAACTTATCAAAGTTGAATACTCTAAATGGAAGTTATCAAAGTTATATTTTCTTTTTATTAGTCTTACAGTATGCATAAATACTTCAAAGCTCTTCATTTGAAGATTCATAAGTGTTTTTCTCTATCATCTATATTTTTAAAATTTAATGTTTTCCTCAAAATATACAAAGACTTTCAATAACTAATAATTAAGCATTACAATACAAAAGGTATTGAAACCATCTGTTAACCTTAATAACATTTTTATTTGGCATATTAACCTTGAGTATTCCGTTTATTAAATAATTTATCTTCGATAAACGTAGTTTTAAAGTGTATTTTTAGCTATTTTGTCTTTAATGGAAATTTATGTCTTTACATTTAAAATCCTAATGTAATCTGTTCTATAGTTGAAAAAAAATAATTTGTTTAAACAATTTTTGGGTATAAATTTTGAAAATTAAAATTATCTTTTTAATTTATTAAACACTGTTTATTAAAAATATATAACTTTTTAATCTATTAAACACTATTTATTGAAAAGAAATGTATCTTTATCATCTAATTGTACATAAATTTACGTTTTAACTAAAAAATTGAATTTTAACTAAATATTGACTACTGTTAGATAAGCCAACATTTTTAAATGAGTAATATTTCATTTTAAGTCCTAAAAGATTATATTTGAAGAAAATTAAAAATAATTGAAGCAATACTCTTGTTTTCATATCTAAGGAGCACAAATCTTAATGTTAAGTTCTAATATTTGATATTTAAACCAAGTTTAATATGATAATCAATTAAAAGTTACCTCAAGTTTTTAATAATGTCAAAAGTATAATTAAATTAATTGATTTGCAAGATAAATAAAGACCACTATTAAGTGACAAAAATTTTGGATGTTATATTAGAAAAGGTATTATAATATTATCAAAAGAAGTATATCAATAGTAGAGATTGATAAATGTATCTATTTCTAAAAATAAATTTATAAAATGTTGGATAGTCTATGGGTTTTGTATAATTAAAAAGAATCCAAACATAAATTCTTTATCCAATGATAAAATAGAGTTTTGTGAAAATTTTGGTTCAATGAAACTTAAGTACCTATGGTATTTAATTTTCACTTATTCAGATTTTTTTGACTGAATTTTTTTGACTTTGGAATAACGAATTTGATACACTGAAAACTCTAATTCTTTTAATTGATTTTTTTTTGTATTTAATTTTTACTGATACCATATTTTTAACCTTAGTTTGAATCCAAATCAAAACATTATTAATAAAAAAATATCACATAGTATATAATTACATGAAATTTTGAACATTACCCAATTTTAATTATAATGATCAAAAAATAAATTACATTAGAATTCAAACCAATCAGTTTTGGTTAATTAAAAGGATATTTATACGTAATGGTGAGAAGATCCACATAAGTCTTAAATATGATTATGAAAAAAAAACAAGAATTATTAATGAGTAGCGTAAAACATCATACATATGAATAACTATTTTTTTGTTATTTTTTCGTTATTTTTAAAGTGTTAAAAAGCTTGATATTAAACTTGTATTTAAAGATTGTGAATTTGTTGGAAAAGAACATTTGGAACATCAATTTATAAATAAATTCTATCATTATCTTAAGCAACTTTTAAAAGATTTTAGATAGATACCACATTAATAATTGAATTCGCTGTTCAAATAAACAATTCTGTTATATTCTAAATATTATCATCATTAGTCAAAAATTTGCATGGTTATTCCTATGCCTAACCAAAACCACAGAAAAATTCTGTATTAAACTTGAAAATATTTTTTTAAGTACCTTGTACTAAAGATAATTTATTCTAATAACATGCCAGAGTTCAGAAATAATAAAATATCCGTATTACAAAGTATATTTAAGATTAAACAAATATTTGGACAACCTTTCAATGATGAAATCTATTATATGGTAAAGATGTCCAAAGTCACTATTAAAATAAGATTAATTTCGGTTTTCGAATCAAAATATACTTCATATCGGTATGATAAGTTATCAAACACTCTTTATGAGTATAAACAATAGGTAAATTAATACTTGAATGTCCATTAAATCTTTAATTAACGGATTTAAATTGGCAATAATCTGAATATGTTTAGTAAAATTAACTGCAGTTTAGATGAATTAAAAATTTTTAGATATTATGATTATCAAGAAATAGCACCGAATACACTTATGAAAGTTGCATAAAGAGGTTTAAAAATGACTAAAATTTATACTCTAAAGTAAAAAATTTATTTATCATTTAACTTTTTTATGTTTTATCATTCATTTTTTTTTAGTTGTGTTGTTCAATATATAAACCCATATTTACTTTCTATGACTAAAAAGTGATTAATATAGTTATTTTGAAACATTTTAATGATTTAAAGATATAAATATAGAACTTGAGATAGAAAACTAAATTTTAAATTTTGTAATCTGAAGGATTGATGATATATCCATTCGACATCTATTTAATTTCTATTAGGAAAATATGAAAAAATAATGCTAAAGATTAATCGTTTTATAAAATTATGTACCGGGGGGACAAAACGCTATTAAAATAAATTAACAAAAATTTTTTTAATATGTTCCACGAAAGTTCTTCAATCGAAACACAGTCAAGCTTAGTAAGTTCAAATCTAAGGGAAAATCATACTCAGTTAAAGAAAAATTTTCTACATTGAAAACGTCAGAATGCAATGATAACGTATCATAAGCTTAGCAAAAATTGGGCATCGACCGAAAATGTTTATCTTCTTAGCCTGACAACAAAACCTAACTAATTGACTCAACAAAACAAACTTCAACACTTAGCCTTGGGACTCCTGGTAGAAAAGCCTTCTATCTATAATTGGAAGACTTTATATTTAAATGTATAAAGTCTTAGACGATAGTCAACAAGTCGATAGTGAGCTATAAACGTCTGCCAGATCAGGTTGAAGTAATCAAAAACCTATTAAACGTTACCAACTTTTTATGTAGTGATTAATAAATCTTCAACTTTTGCAACCGACACAGCCTGACAAAGTCCGTAATAACATATTTAGGGGAAGAAGACAATCGCTCCTTTACGGAAAACAGCAAATCGTTGAAAATTATTTTATTGCATCAAAAGCTGCAACTTTTGGTTTGAATTCTGACTTAATATTTTATTTGGATGAAACACCAGTATATATTGATATGCTTAATTGATCTACAATTTAATTTATCGGGGAAAATGTGGAAGCTTACGGCACAGGACATAGCAAACACTATTTGTTTTTGTTCTGTGCATATCCTTATTAGGGAAATTACTCCACACGTTGGTAATATGAAAAGGTTTAAAAAAAGTACCCATATACAAAATTCTAATTAATATATTTAGTTGCAGTATGCATAGGAGGTTGAATGAATGAAATTATTATAAAAACATGGATCAAAACATGCTTTTTTAGAAGAGGAAATTTTTTATGTACAAAAAAATCATTGTTGTACATAGATAATTTTGGTATGCACAAAAAAACAAGCATTATTGGATGAACTTACAAAAATTAATTGTGATGCAAAGTTTATTCCTCCCATAGCAACTTGATTTTTACAACCATTAGATATTGGTTTAAATGCAACTTTAAACGTTTACCAGGGAATTAATGGACTTCCTGGATGTCAAACGGAAAGAAGAAATTTACGCCAAAAGGCTATAGTCAAAAGGACCAAACTGGAGAACAGTTTTGAATTTTATATCTGTTTTACTTAATAAATTAAGACCAAAATCAATTGAAAATAGCTTTTTGAGTTGTGGAATTTCATCTCAAGGAAGAGAAGTCTTCTTATATTATTTAAATTCTAAGTTGCAAGAATTAATATTGTATTCAGAGCCTAATACACGAGTATTGTTGATTTTTAAAACTATTTGTCAAGCAATAATTTAGATTACGAGATTGATTTTGTCGCAAAAATCAAATAAATATCTTGACTAGATAATTAAATCAAATTATTGAATATTTTATTTAATTAAATAGCATAAATAGGGGGTAAATTCGGAAGGCTTAAAATTCAGGGAAATTTGGCACAAGTTATGATAGCAGTTTTCCAAAATTAAGCCCTGGGTTAAATTTTGTAAAACCATGTACTTATAAACTTAATAATTAATACTTCATTACTTATTAATTCTACTTTATAAACTAATCATTCATCTTTCTCATCTATTAAACTCTTGTATCATCCCTTTTAAATTTAGATGATTTCTTTTATATTATTTCTAATTCTTATTTAACCTTTATCAATTATTAAATACTACTTCGCTACATTAAATTTACTTTTTCAGAAACATTACTAAAAGATTTCTTTAAGCCAAGAAAAGAAATATGTTGAATTTAAATTTAACATAAAAATTGTCATATCACTTTTATAATGAAATTCCACTTGATTCAATTCTATGGTAATACAAATTAATTATATAAAGTTAGATTATATTTTCCTTAAACATAATAATCTTTAAGATGCTTATTATTACTTCATTAAGTTTTATATATCAGATGTCATATATTCTGTAAAGTAATGTTAATTATTTATATCATCCATCTGTATAAAAAGTTCCTATCACAGTTTTTGAAAACCTTAAATGGTATCATTTAAAATCCTTCAAAAATTAAAACTAATAAATTTGTTAAATTATCAAGGATGAACGTATATTATCTTCATTTTTGAAAAATATAGTAAAGGTAAAAAAAATAAATTAGTTTATTGTTTTAAGGTTAAGTAGAAGGTTAAAAACTGTAGTTCTTTCAATGTTATATTTGCATAATAGCTCAATTTAATGAACAGAATACTGAACTTGAGAAAAACAAATTTATCCCAAAAATATCAAAAAATATCCACAAAAACTTCAACATACTGGAATAGACAATAAGATTGCCTAGATCCAATAAATTAAAGAAATCATCTACAGATAAATGCTAAAAGTAAAGAACTTCTCTCATAGATACATAATGGGTTCTTAAATGGTATATGATGATAGTTTTAATAAAAGAATATTGTATTATATTACACTTCTTACAGTTTTTGAATTTCTATTCGTTACTAATGAACAGAAATATTTTTAATGTTTTTCTGTATTCTAGACAAATATGATTTACCCTTAGTTGACAATGCATAATTGTACTAAGGTTTAAACGGTTACCCACAAACTCCTTATAATAATAAATAAAAAATAATTAACACAATTGCTTTAAAAAAAATAAAAATAAATCTATTCAGACTCTTTATTATTACTTCACTAATATATATGCACTAATTGCAACCGAAAATTCAAGTTTTATAAAAAAAGAGATATTACTTAAACAAACTCGCAACTTTTCTTCTTTAAACAAATCCTTTCTAGATAATTCAAAAATTCAACTTAATTATTTTATCAAAATTAATTTGTTAATTTCTTCTTCTTTGATTTTATTTATTAATCTTGCGATATTGGGTTAATCAATTTCAGTTTTTTTACCAAAAGAACCATGCCAACCTTCCAATAAATTGTAGTGCGTGGCATTTTATTCAGAATACAAGCATATGCTTTCCAGTTCCGTCTTTCAAAATCACTGTCCTTAACTAAAATATCATTAATATATATACATATATATATATGCCAAAATACATATTTTGGTAATACAGTCTGACCCCGATTTTGGGACACTTTTTTTAAAATATGCCCCGAAACCCGGGGTTTTTCGGTGGGGTGGGGTTTAATTAATTATATTTAAAAAATCAAGTTTTTTTTCTCAAATAATGTACAAAGGTTTTTAATGCATTAGAGTTATAAAACATTATACAGATTGTACGTCATAAATAATTATGTTTATTCTTTTATAAGATAGTCAGCAATGCTACTTCCTAAACCATATTTCCCTTTCCATTCTCTTATCATTTCTATGTTTATCAT
>CAKKLC010002831.1:54351-71729 GCA_918559645.1 Ceratonova shasta | reverse complement strand
AAATAGGTGGACCTCATAAAATCGTACAAATTGACGAATCCCGTATCACAAAAAGAAAATACAACATAGGAAGAATTTTATTTAACGAAAACTTATGGATTATTGGTGGGGTTGACGAAGAGGAAAAAGTGTTCATGTTCCTAGTTGAATTGAGAAATAAAGCCACATTGAATAAAATAATTAATGACAATGTTCATAAAGAGTCAATCATACGTACCGATCTGTGGGGTGGATACAATGATTTTGCTAATCTCGGATACTACCATGAAACAGTTAATCATTCAAGAAATTTTGTTTCCGAGGATGGCATACAAACAAATAAGATTGAAGCTATCTGGGGAGCAGTCAAAAGGAAATATAGGTATATAACTAACAAAAGTCCAGAACTAATGTATTCCTTCATTGCCAAATATATTTTTGAAAGAAAGTTCAATAATAACGAAAGATTGTCTGAAATGATAAAGACAATTAATGCTACATATTTAAATTATTAGCAATCGCGTTAGAGGGGTAAATTAGTTTAAGCAATAATTTTTTTTCTTCAATATTTCAATGTATCAATATTATCAATGTTATAATCAATACCCTCCATTATATATTTACCGAAAATTCCCAATTGGGGCCCTAATTCTGTACTTTAGCCATAATACTGTGTGTGCAATAAAGTCTTATGTGAATATTTTTTATTAACATATCCAAAATTATTTTAATTAAAAAAATAAAAAAAATTTACGCAAGCGTATCGATGTTACTAAGTTAGGTTTACAATTTATTATCAACACAATAGCACAAGATAGTAATTCATTTAAAGAACGGTTACTAAATTTTATTTTCAAACATAAATATTTGAGGCGTCAAGTATTTTACGAATTTTAACGATTGCTTTAGAAAAAAAACGAGTTTGGTGGATCTGGTAAAAATGGCCTCCAATTTTCAGTATAATCAAACAGCTCCGATAGATGATAGAAATCAAGGTATAAAATGAACTATAATTTTAGATGCAACAATTTATGTCGGGAATCTTGATGATAAAGTGAATGAGTCTATTCTCTGGGAGTTGTTTCTACAAGCAGGCCCTGTTGGTATTTCCATTTATAATTTTCCTAGCTGGCATTCACATGCCAAAGGATAGAGTTACAGCCCAACATCAAGGTTTTGGTTTTGTTGAATTTCTTTCTGAAGATGATTGTGAATATGCAATGAAAATCATGAACATGATTAAGTTGTATGGTAAACCGATAAGAGTAAATAAAGTATCAATTTTTAAGTTTAATTTAGGCTGCAACTCATCAAAAAAATATGGATATTGGTGCTAATGTTTTTATTGGAAATTTGGATAACGATATCGACGAAAAGATGCTTTACGACATTTTTAGTGCTTTTGGAGTAATTCTTCAAGCTCCCAAGGTAAATAATCATTAAATCTATAGATTATGAGGGATCCTGATAGTGGGCTTAGCAAAGGTGTAGCTTTTGTAAATTATGCAAGCTTTGAGGCTTCAGATGCTGCAATTGCTGCAATGAACGGACAATGTATAGCAAACAAAGCTATCACTTGCTCTTATGCTTACAAGAAAGATATGAAAGGTGAGAAACATGGTTCTGCAGCTGAAAGAATGCTTGCTTCAACAAACCCATCAGCTATAAATTCTAGGCCTAATCAGTTGTTTTCGGATGTTCCTGCCGATAAAGATCACCCAGAGGAAACAGTTGGTCCAATTTTCCCGCAGGGAATTTTAATGCCAATATCTGATGGAACTCCTCAAGGACCAAGGCCTATTTTATCAAATCCATTTTTACCACTTGGTATGCATCCACTTAGTGATTATTCAAATTTACTTCATCCAAGTACAGATAAGAGTCAACAATTTATAAATAGACCTCCTATTATGCCATTTGTAAATATTATGTAGATTGTCTAGAATCCACATATTAGACCATCTTTCATGGTTCCCCCTGGAATGAGATTTCCTTATCCTCCTAGAGCGCCAGGTAAAATATTTTAAATTTAAGGGATGCCTTATATGGAGATAAGCAACGAAGAACAATATGAAGCACAAAATAATCCTCAAATGGTTCAATATTTACCACCTGGAATGGGATTTAATCCTATGTATCATCAATTTAACCCTTACATGACACAGAATTATCCTAATATGTATCCAATCAGACCTATGATTGATCCCAACAATCCCTATATGCAATATAATCAATATCCTCAGTACCCTAATAATTATAATCAATATCCTGAAGATCCTAATAATTATAATCAATATCCTGAAGATCCTAATAATTATAATCAATATCCAGATAATTCTAATACACAAAACCAGTAGAGTAAAAAATGATTGTAAATTTCACGTATTATATTTATTATGAATTTTCTAAAATGCATATCCATTAGTGAAAAAAATGTATAAAACTTCTACAATCCTCGTTCAGAAAATCTGGTTGATTTTCTAAAATTAATGTTTAGTATTTTGTTACTTTAACATTTGAAATATTGTTTGCTTATACAGATGGTGAAAATCCATTTATTTACCTTATTCAGTTTTGGTGTAATGTGAAGATAGCACATTCAATCAATTTAATAAAATTTAAGATGTTTTCTTGGAAAAATAATGGATTGGAATCTTTGTTAGCAACTGAATTTAGTTCATAAAATAATAAAAGATTCAATTAGGAATAATTGATTTTTTTAGTAATTTTTAACAAGAAAAGTAGTTTATTTATTTTTTAAAATAAAATTAAGACGTAGATATTGAACCTAAATGAATCCAAAACTTATTTTCTTATAAATAGATTGTTATAAATATAATTTATTTATTGGAACAAGAAAAATACCATTTTTGATATAAAATTAAATAAACGTGAAAAGTAATTGGTGACACCATTTAGTTTTTTTGACACCATTTTTAAAATTATTTTTTTTAATAAATTTATACGTTAAAATTTTCAACGTTTGAATAGTTTTCTTAAATCCTTTAAATGCCTGTATCAGAGGAGAAAAGAAAAATTTGGTTAGAGATGGCAAATAATAATGGTGATCTCAGTTACATAAAAACTGGAAAAAAAGATCATCTAGAAGCTATTAACACACACTTTAGCCATATACAAATGAAAAAATCATAGCAAATGTAGTGGTGCTATTCAGCTAAAAAAAGAAACTTATCTAGATAATATCATAAAATGGTATTCATCTGGTAAGCACTCAAAAACATGCAAAGAGCCAACTAAATTATCTGTGGAAGGTGATTTGAAAAAGGAAGTGTCTAATCTCATGGAAATGAAGTTTATTAAACTACGGAACATAAAAAACAGTTAGAATTGATGAAAAATGAATCAGGTGAATTGTTATTTCCAAATATTAAACCATCAAAGATATCCAACACGGTCAAGAATGAAAATAAACAAAAAACCAGCAGAGAACTAACAATTGACGATATTTCGGATTTATGCAATTAGCTTAGCAATTTACAGTTGATACTGATACATGTTATAAGTTTCCAAAAAGTACCTATGTGGATTACAATAACATCCAATGAACTATTAAAAAGGTTAAGAGATGTAAAATGTATGCATTTCGGTGGAACATATAGAGTAATGTCACGCAACTTCCCTGTTGTCATAACAGGTTTTACAGATTTTAAAAATTTCTTTTTATTTGACATCTGTTTCCATTTTAGAGGATGAAAGTGCCAACACATATGAATGGATTTTGAACAATATCAAATTAGAATGTTTGTATTTAAATGTTAATTTTTCACCTGAAATCATAATCGGTGATTGTTTAGTAGCAATCTCCAAAGTATTTCCGAATTCAAAAAGAGGATATTGCTGCGCACATGTTTTGACAAACCTATTACCAATTTTAAAGTCTATTCCTGCCAGTTTTAGGGAGCGGATGTCCGATGACATCCATTTTCTTCAAAGTATTTGCATCTATTTTTATTCAATCAAGCCTTATTTCTTTTTAAACAAAAATGGGAAATATGAGTGATATACCATCAATGAAATGGTTTATTGAGTAGTTTTTTAAGCTTTATATCGACAAAAGTTCCAACTGACAGGAATCGTATGAAATTTTTGCACCAAGCACGAACAATGCATTAGAACGTTTTTAACTTGACAATGACAACAAGAAATTCTGAATGGAAAAGAGTTTCATTAGATTTTTTTATTAATAGTATAGGTTTGGTCATGATATTCGATGCGTCAAAAACAGCCGGGTTTAACTTGATTAAAATGAAAAACGATCAACCATCTTGCGTGAACCAGGACGTACCAAATATTAAAGATTCTTATTACATGAAGGTTTTTGAAGGGAAAAAATAATGATATGTGCAAACTATAAAGATTGTATAGATATAATTTCTGGTCGCTTGTTCAAATTTTTTAATGATTTCAAAGACTTTAATTAAAATAAGGTATTTATAATGATTAATGATGAAACACCTATTAGTTCTTTTAGATCAATAACATGCTCATGTTATGCTATTGTTAAGGAAAAAAATGGAAACATATTTATATATATATATATCTTAATAAGAAAAACATGTTTGATTGTATCAATATTACATTGGTAAGAAAAAGAAAATCGCCAGGAAGGCCAAAAAAAGTTTATCTGAATACAACATTAAGTCGAAGATTAGTTTATTAAATGATTTTGTTTGATTATTTATCAATTTCATATTACAATTATTTAATCTCATTTATAAATTTATTTAAAAAAATGATTTTAAAAATGGTGTAAAAAATAACCAAATGGTGTAAAAATTTATTTCTGTGGCAGTAATGGTGTAAAAAAACTAAATGGTGTAAAAAATCCCTCAACCATAAAATAAAGCTACTTTTAAATTAGCAATATTTGTAATTAGTTTATTAATATTTTACATCAAATTTGGATTTGTTACATTTAATTATTTATAATATAATTGTGACTTAAAGTCATCATCCAGGCCCACAGAATTCTGCGGAATTGGATTTTTTATTTCAATAAAAATTTTTGTTACCGTTAGAATGTTTATTAAAAAGAGTAATAAGTTGCAAAAAAAATTAGCAAGAAATTGCGTTTAGGAGTTTGGGGATAATTTATTTGAATGAAGACGGCGGGATTTCGTTTTGCAAAGCATGTAACAGATCAGTTTGCCATGTACCAAAACAAACAATAAATGACCATTTAAACAGTCAAATTCACCCATGAAATTTACTAAAATTTATTGAATTGAAGCAAAAAGGCATTACTAATAGACACAGGTGTAATAAAGGAATGATTCAAGAGATTCATAAATCACAATAATATAGCTAAAATCTGCAACTTGATCTTGTATAAATGCTGGTTAGAATGCAATATTTAACTAGACAAAATTAAAAATCATGCCGTGAAGGGATTTTTAGCAAAAAAAATAAAAGGCACAGCTTGTATTAATGGTTAAAAATGGCTTAGAGAAAAATACTTACTAGAAGTAATTTCTTCTATGCAAGTTAAACTAAATTATATTTTTAATAAGGATTCCTTTAAAACCATTATAGCAGATAAATCTATAGATATTATGAATAGGCCGATAAAAAAATATTTTAATTAAAAAATTAGGCTGCTTTGAATCATCGGACCAAGTCGAGCAAAAAGCTTATATAGTTCAAGTCGTTATTGTAGAAAAATTAAACTCAGCTACAGTTTCAAAAGCTTTAAATCAACGCTGCTCTAATTATAATTTTGAATTTACAAAAAAATTATGGGTGTAAATGATGGAGCGAGTTATTATTAAAAAGCTTGGAATAAAATTTTATCTAAATTATGGACAAAGATGTGTCATTTACATTTTTTGGATCATGTATTGAATCAGCAGGAACTGCAAACCGACTGAGTTTGTCAGTAATTGATAGATTTATTTATTTGTTTAAATCAGACCGGGGCAAAGTACGGCCCGCTATTAGTTTTTGTGCGGCCCGTTTACACACTGGCGAGAAATTTTTTTTTTATTAAAGCACTAAAGATAAGTAATATTTATTTATTTTTTTAACTGAAGCGTTTATCAAGGCATACTGTGTAAAAATTTGAATATTTTTTACAAGTTTTTTTTTTTTAAATACAATTCTCAGAACGTAAATTAATGATAAAGTATAGTTAAAAAATGTTTTTGCTTAAAATTTTAAATTCAATTCATTAGTCAGTAATAACCTGCGTGCAGTTCGTTTCATATTATTATTTGTGTAAAAAAATTGTTTATGGTGAAATTAAAATTTATTGAATCCTTCTGAAAAATGAATAGAAAAAGAAAAATTGATCAGGAGTGCCGTATTTTAAATAAAGAGTGGAGAACTAAATATTTTTTTACGGAATTTAAAAACAAAGCTATGTCTTATTTGTCAGGAAAGTCTAGCAGTCTTTAAAGAATATAATATTAAGAGACATTTCACTACTGAACATTCTGCATATGGATCCGACTTAACTCCTACAGCCAGAAAGAGCACTGCTTCCAAGCTAGCCGTGAATTTATCCCGACAAGGAAATACTTTCGTACGACAAAATGCAGAACAAGAAGCTGCTACAAAGGTTAGTTTTATTATTGCTCAAAAAACTGCAAAAAAAAACCATTTTCGGATGGAGAATTCATTAAAGAGTGTATGATTGCAGCAAGTGGTATCATATGTCCTGAAATTAAAAAAAGAAACTTGAGACTGTCAGCTTATCACGACAAACCATAACTCGACGAATTGAATTTATCAACGATGATTTAAATCAGCAACTATTAGCTGTATTAAAATAATCAATATGATGCTCGATTGCTCTTGATAAGAGCACTGATAAAAAGGATACAGCACAAATGGTAATTTTCATACGTGCATACAACGCTAATTTTGAAATCGTTGAAGAACTATTGACAATGGAGTCATTGAACGGTCAAACAACTGGAGCTAACATCTTCAAAAAATTGAAAATAGCTTTGCAAAATATATCTTGTCGTGGAATAAAATTATAAGTGTTACAACTGATGGAGCGTTTAGCTTAACAGGCCCAAAAATTGGAATTTTAAAGATAATTTAGTAACAAGTTCAGAGATGTCATCCAAATCACCATATTATACCAATACACTGTATTAATCACCAGCAGTTTTTGTGCAAAAAAGTGCCAAAAATGGAACACGTTAGAGTCACAGTTATTAGACTAATTAATTATATTCGAGCAAAGGGTCTTAATCGTAGACAATTTATTGGTTTTCTGCAAGAGATTGAATCGGAATATGCAGACGTCCTCTACTATAGTCAAGTCCAATGGTTAAGCTTGGGTAAGCTTCGGTAAGGTCCTGCTTCGAGTATGGAACCTTAAAGATGATATAATTACTATCTTGGTAATAAAAAATAATAACGATTTCCCATAATTGACAGATTCCGATTGGCTTTTAGATTTTGCATTTACCCTCGATATTATCACACACATCAATGTATTTAATACCTTATTGCAAGGAAAAAATTTGTACGCTCACGATCTGGTAGTTCACCTGAATTCATTCCAATTAAAGTTATGGCTTTTTTCTCAGCATCTATCAAATAAAAATTTGGATCACTTCCTAGCTTTGAAAACCATTACTAACATACCTGAGAAAAAATTTAATGAATAAAGTTGCATCGTAAAAGTTTTAAATGAAGATTTCAATCACAGATTTGGTGATTTTCGTAAACTTTAAAAAGTTTGTCAATAATTAGGGATCAATTTTGTGTTGAAATTGATAGCGTTCCGATTGGCTTTCAGTTGGAAATTATTGATTTGCAATGTAATCCTGCACTTAAAAAATTGCATCGTGGAGAAGATTTTTGTAAATTTTATTGTTCACTTGATTCGGAAAAGTACGCAAACGTTCGAGATTTTGCATGTAAAATGCTGGTTATTTTTGCTTCTAATTATATTTGTGAACAAACGTTTTCTATAATGAACATCAATAAAAACTCGTTACGAGCATCTATCACAGATGGGCACCTGAAAGCAGTGTTAGAGATTACAACTACAAAATTTTAAGCAGATGTGTGGAAAATGATGGCAGTCTCCAAACAGCTACATTTATCTCATTAAAATAACCAATTATTTCACTTTATTATTAATATTTTCATGTTTTAATTCAATTAATATTGAATTAGATTTTTTTTAAACGAGTATACATATATATGTATTTTAATTAGTGGCCTCTCATTCGAATTTAGTTTTCCATGCGGCTCTAGATCTTAAAAGTTTGCTCAGGCTTGGTTTAAATCATTATTTGTTAATGCTCAAGGAAATATAAATATATATATATAAGATGTTTGAGGGATCTTGGTTTTCAAAATCAGTCCGTTTCACCATAAACATTATAAAAAGATGGAATTCTCGGTTTGATGGGATAAAATATCATAATTTTTATTTTAACTTTTATGCGGAGCTTAACAAAAAGGAGTTGGATGAAGGAATTTAAACTAAAGGAGTAGCAGATATAAAAATTATATTAAAGGTTGAAACTTTAGAAGCTCAAATTAATCTGGTGGGAACAAATTGTACTGATTGAATAAATTTAACTTAAAAATGGCAAAGTACGACTATTTACATTACATCAATCTATAATGAGCTTAATGATTAAATTTAAAAATTTGATTTTATTTCAGTGCAAATTATTGACAAAGTAGTCTTAAACGATATACTAAGCTAAATTACTACTTAATTCCAAACAAAAAGCTAGCAATAGATTTACTTTAAATTATAGGAGTATTAGACCCCTTTCAAAATGTTGCGAAACACCAAATTTTGGATCACTGCAAACTGGTTATTTAATAAAAAAGCACAAACTTGTCAAAAAAAATTTATGTTAGATAAACTAATTTAAAAATTTAAAATTAATCAATAATTTTTAAAAAATAAAAAAATAAATTTATTCTTTTTCTCTATCAGTTACCTCAAATTTGAAGTACTAAACATTTGATAGAACATTTGAAAATTCAAATTTATCAAAGAAATGATAGTTATTAATTAAAATTTAAAGTTCTTTTTTTTCAAAATCATTCCTAAAATCATAAATAACTTTTCACAAACTTAATATATTAAATTTTATCAAGCTCTTCTTCTTTAAGAATTATATCTAAAAAATAATTAATATTTGCGTGCTGAATTATTGTTCTTAAATTAAGTGTTCTATTCCGGCTTTCAGCACCATTATTTTTTCTATGAAGATTCTTTTTAATTCTTTCATGAACATTCCAAAATTGAATAGGAAATCCATCTTTTTCTAAATTATTATTAGTAAACTCTATTTTTTCAAATAAGTTTGTTTAAAATAATTTAAAAATAATACTGTATTTTCAATTTCTAGAAATTCGATTTCATCTCTAATAAAATTAAAAGTGCCCATAACATCTTCTATTAGTAGAAAGCTAACAACAGTATTTTTTTTTAAAATTGTTTAAATATAATGTTTTATTTGTATTCTTAAATTAGACCCGAGTCACCTATTCTCCTCTATATATACTGTCCCAAGTGTAATAGACACCCTTTAGAATCATAATTATAAAAGCATTTTCTTATACTATTAATTAAAGCTTTTTCAAAGTTTGAAATAACTAATTTAGGGTTGATTGTAACTATTTTTTTTAATTCAGAAAAAGCTTTTTTATATGATTTTTCACTTTTATTCGTCATAAAAATACAAACAAAGGGAAACCTTTTTCCAAAAAAAAACCATGAATTACAAGCAATTGATAAAATCCGGATGGCGATGATTTAAAAGTACCATCGATTTGAAAAACTTCGAAATTTTTTATACATTCATGTTTGAACTTTGTAAAAATATTAAAATTCTTTCTGGATCTTCAAATCCACTGTCAAACTGCAAAAGAATATCACTTTGAATCTTTTTTTAAATTTTCAGGTATATCTTTTAATGTGACTGGAACAAAATTAATAAGCTTATTTCTTTCCTTAGTAATAGCATCTCTAATATATTTAATGCTTGGAACCAAATGGGCTTTATTTTCAGCGGAAATAAGAGTTAAAATTTTGGAAATAATATCAAATGAACTAGCTAAAAATTTTGTAGCCTAATCTGTTATATGCAAAATTAGCTTAAGTTTTTTTATTTTGTCAGGAACACTTTCATGGGTATGCTCTGTTTCTGAAATTAAAACATCTTCATTTTCAATTATAAGTGAACCAGTGCAACCTCTATTCTGACACCTATATCTGGTTCTATTTCCTTACTGTAGTTCTTGGTATCAATAAAGTCACTTAATTTTTATCAATTTAGAGCCTGTTTGTGATTTAAATTTTTAAAACATGGATATCATAAAAAAATACTTTTATAATACTTTTTTGACAACTTTGCGCTGACCGATGCTAAAACATTTTAAAACTATCCTGATACGATTTAAGAAAAGGAGTGGGAATAGTATATTTTTTTAATTGAAAAAACTAAATACTTGTGGAATCCTTCTGACTTTTTGAGCCATGTGAAATTAAAGCTACCACAGCTCTCATAGCAAGCAATAAAACTCTTGTTTTTGCCAATAAATAGCACAGAAATTGAAAGATCGTTTAGTAATTTTAAGAATCTATTAACACCATCCCCAAATACCATAATTCCACAAAATATTCATGTCCTTATTATGCTATATTTTAACCAATAAAACTTTTTATGTTCTCTAATATCTCTTTTTGATTTTACTAAAAAATTAAAGACTTATTTTCGGGATATCTAAATTTTACCGTGGAATCCTGTGGGCCCTGGTTATCATTCAGATTTTTACCGAAAATATTTTAATTAAAATTATACAATGAACAACTTTTAACCCCAAGGAAACTACTTCAAGCTGAAAACTTTTGATTATATTTCTATAATAAGTTCTACTAGGTCTATTATATATAACATTAAGATATAGAATAACCATTAAATAGTTATCAAAATTTTTTATTATCTGTTTGTACTCTTTTCTTTTTAATATATTTTAATATCAGAAGATTGATTGTAATTAAGACCAAAATATTTGAAAAATGGTTATTACAGGATATGGAAATACTATTTTAATAAAAAATATAAAAGCATCTGAATGATTATTTGTTAGGTTTATACTGAATATTCCTATGTTTCATTCTAAAGGATCTCCTATACATTAATAAATTATATTAAGAATATTAATTACTTGTAAAAGAAAAAATAATTGTTTTGAAGTAAAATTTTTATTTAAAAGCCGAAAATAAGGGTCTACAGTATAAGATGTAAATCATTTATGTTGCCTTTCATTATTTATTGCGATAATTATTACACATATATTTAAATTAAATTTTTTTTTAAGGAAAAATAAGCAGATTCAACACGATTTGTTGTATTTTTGTCATATGCGAGAATGTAAACATCTAACCATCGTTCAAAACTTTATATATAAGGGAGATAATGAAATCGATAATTGAAAATGTTGAATTTTCTCATGTGACCATTAAGTTTTTAAATTAAATTGTATTTAAAGACCAATAATAATTCATTGTAATTTTAAACCTAAAATTCATTAATAGCATCTGTACTCAAAGTTTAAAACACAAAATACATGCTTATAATGAATCTGTCGTGTTTATAATGTTTAAATGTTTTTCCTAGACCCAAAAAATAATAATATCACTAATATTCTTTAAATTGTTTGAAATAATTAAACTAAAAATCAAATTTTAAATGGTTAAATTTTCATTATAAACTACCACTATTTAATTTACATAAGTTTATTAAAATGATTCTGAAATACTGTATCTAAAAGAGTACTTTTATTAGGGGCTTCAAATTATATTCTACGGAGATATAAGAATCATAGAATTTACAAAAATTACATGTGGGAGTGCATATCATTAAGAATTGCTGAATTATTCCATTTTAAAAGTTTATATATATATTCAAAATTATAACAATTGGATCTACATTCTTATATATTGGAAGATATGAAAAGTATAGATTTTTAAAAATTATTAAAAATGTTTTTTTTTACAAAAATTTAAGGTAATATATGAACTCTAGCGAGGGGCAAAAAAAATTTTACTAAGAAAAAAATATTAAAAATAAGATTTTATTGCATTAACTAATAAATAATACCTCAGAAAAACTTTTCAATTTTAGATTACAAAAATATTCAAAATCTTTAACAAAAGTAATCACATCATCTAATTTTAAATTTTTCTTGAGATGGGATTTTAAAATTTTACACAATCTTTCAATAAAAAAAATAATAAAAATAAGATTTTATTGCATTATATGATGAATTATACCTAGAAGACTAACTTTTCAATTTTAGATTATACATATATTTAAAATCTTTAATACAAGTAATCACATCATCAAATTTTAAATTTTTCTTGAGATTGTATTTTAGACTTCTACCCAATCTTTAAATCTTGTTTGTGTGAATCAATCTGTCGTCATCATTTACAAATTTTTTTTTATGGTATACACTTTTATGCATAAATCCTGTTGCATCTAAACCAATATATCCTTTCTATTTATCAGTAAAAAATTGTTTACCCGATTTTAGCATTTGAGGTTATGTAAGAGTGACAAACATCATTCCTTAGGCTTCTAGTAATCATCAATTTAATTTTAAAGTTGTTCTGCTTTTCATACCTATGACCCAATACTTTTGCTCTTTGAGTACTCAACCTTGGTTACTTTTAAAAATATAGATGTGCGTTTTATTAACCTTAAATTTATAAAAATTATCATTCAATTTAACATTAGCACTTTTAGAACTAGCTAAAATAATTTCTCTGAATTTTCTGAAGTAAGAAGTAACTGTTTTTGCCTTAATATCGATTACTTCTCCTGTTTCTCGCACTGATTTTCTATCAGTATAAAGCATCATCAAGTCATATACTGTCCTGATATTTAAATTTCTTACTTTAAAAACGCTATTATTGAAGACTGAAACAGTTTTTCGAAATCTTCGAGTATTACATCGTAATCTCAAGTCCAACCAGTGCCTGATTTAGTCTTTTTATACATTTAGCTTAGAACCCCAAAAGAACATGGTCTATTATCTATTTTTATTAGATTACTACGAACAGAAAAATCAAATAATTTCTTTTCTGTAATAGTTTCGCATATGATATCTTTATTCTTCATTTTAAGAGTTTTTCTTGGTAAGAAAATAAAAATAAAATGGAAAATTTATGTGCCCCACAAAATTCATATATTACAAACTTTAATTATTAATAACCTGTTATAATTTTTTTAATTAATATTTTTGGTTTTAGTTGAAATATATTTTATTTGGTAGAACTCTTTCTAATGTGTTTTACTGTTTCTTATATTTATCTACATGAATAAAAAGGAGTAACTCATTTGATATATATCTAATTTACATGGTAAGAACTTTGTATTTTGTTTTAAATTATAAGAGCAATTGTAATTTCTTACACTAAAATAGAAAATAAGTTAAAAAATTCCATATCCACTCTTAAATTTCTCTTAAAACTTTAATAAATTTAATTTTTGGTTTCTAATTTTCCTAGTAAATATTTCAAAACAAAATATTTCATGTTTTTCTTTATTTTATAAATTTCAAGTATTTATATTAAACTTAAATAAATTATTAAAAATAGTTGTTTTGAAATTTTAATGATATTAATAAATAGGGAAAATCATTTTACATTCGAAAAAGTGTAATTATTTTATTTGAAAACACATAAGAAAAAGTTTGAAACTTTTACTTGAAGATTTTTTCCTAATATAACCGTTTCCCTGGTTGATGTATACATATAATATTCATTAAACTTAAAAAATGGATATATACATGAAATTAAAGTACTACTTGAAAATAGTTAATTTTATTTGATGAAAGCATAATAAAAATGTTATTAACGGATTAATAATAGATATATGAATGTAAAATAGAAGCTAATAACATTTTTTAGGAGTTTTATTGTTTAATTTTAAGAATATATACACAAATACATAAAAAAATGATTAAAGATTGATTGTATGAAAAATTTAACTTTTAGATTTCGTAAAATTTATATATATATTAGAAAACTAATATTTTAAAAAAATGAAAATTAAAATCATAAATTTAACTTTTCATTTATTTAAAGTAATTAATGTGATAAAAAATTATTAAGAAATAATAAGTTTCTTCTTTCTTAAAAGAATCTTTTGATTTTGGAATGTTAAGTGTTTAAAACAGTTTTAAAAACTATATTAAATAAGAATCTAAAAAATTCTTAAATTTAAACTATTTTTAAAATTTAAAAAGTTTTATTTTGATTCATATAATAATTATAACACAATCTTTTCGAAAGTTATAGGTTTTCATTTTTATGATCTAAAATCAAAAAAATATATTTATAAAAAAACGGAAATAAAATATATGAAAATTAAATTTAATAGTATTTATGTAAATATAGATATCTAAAATCATTCGAAATTTATTTTTATATAAAAATTAATCAATTTACACATTCATATAAAAATTCAAATATTTTTTGTTAAATGTATCTATACTTTTATACAAACTGCAACTAAAATTTTTGTTATTTGTTTGTTACAGATATGAAATTTCCTACATTAATTTGTAAAAATTAAGCTTGTTTGTTTATAAAATATCTATACTTTTTTATATAGTTTAGCAACAATTATTCTCATTAGTCTATTAAATATCTATATTTTCTATATATGTTGGCAAATATTATTATTGTTTTTTTGTTACATATCTATACTTTTTTATATGCTTCCCAAATAACTTTTTTTTTGTTTTTTCTCATGTTGATACTTTAAATTCAGATAAGATGTACTATTATTTGGAAATTTATGCTCAAATCCTTCTATTTAAGATTATCTACATTAATAAACTATTAAATATTATTTTGAAGTATTTTCAAAAATATATCTTGCCTACTAATACTATTTATCTCATAAAAATATTATTAAAAAAATGTTACATATATTTTAATGTTTATTAAAAATAATTGTATCATGAAGCTGAATTATAGTTTCTTGGATATTTCCGAAATTAAAAATATCATTATCGAATAAAACCTTTTTTTTAAGTCTTTGTAATAAATATAACTAATATTGATTTGAATATATGAGACGATATTTGGAATAAAGTGATATGATCTTAATAAATTAAAATTGCTGTTAGGTATGAATTTAAAACATCGATAAATGTTAAAAATAAATTTTTCAATGTTCGTTTGGCCATTACAATCCATAAATTTACAATTAAATGAAATTATGGGCTAAATTGCGCTTTATGCACCCCAAATTCGACTGCGCGAACAAAAAGGAAAAAATTCACATATTGTACAAAGTACGATCGCGCCAAAATGGGGGAAAATCATTTTAATATTGAGACTATAGATTCTATGAATATGTTCGATCTAAATGATTTAAAAAAGTCGACAACATTGACAATTGAAATTCTTCAGAAATTGAATTTAATACCAGTAATTAGAACATGTTCAATTTGCTCAATTTTAATGTATTTACAAAAATTCAGCCGATGCATTGACGGATTTGCATTAAGGTGTTCCAAATGCAAAAAGTGCATTTCCATTAGAATGGGAACATTTTTTGACGCATCACATTTAACACTTTTTAAAATATTATCGTTAATTTACTTGGAAGTTAGAACATACATGTGCCTGTAAGTGAATTAATGAATCAATTAGATATAACATCAGAACCCACAATTGTTGATTGGTCTAATTTCGTTAGAGAAGTGTATATTGAAAACTTAAATATTTTCATAGAAAAAATTGGTGGACCAGAAATCGTAGTTAAAATATATGAATCTAGGATTTTAAAAAGAAAATAAAATGTTGGTCTTATTTTAGTGAACCAAAAGGTGTGGGTTGTTGGTGGGATGTACGAAAAAAATATTGTATTTATGGTTATAACTGAGTTAAGAAACCAAGATATATTAAATAAGATTATATCAGAAAATATAGAAATCAGATCTTATATTTTCACTGATGGATGGAAGGGTTATACAAAGCTAACAGAGTTAGGTTTCCAACATGATATTTTAATACATGATAGAATGTTTTCTAATCAAAATGGATTCCACACTAATAAAATGGAAGCGGTTTGGGGAGCTGTGAAGAGAAAATTTTGTTATATTACAAACAAGAGATCAGAAATGATCAATTCTTATATCGCGAAATTTATACTTGAAAAAAAATTTGCAGAAAAACTATTATCTGAATTTATTAAAACTATTAATATGATTTATTTATTTTAACATTATTAATAACTTTCCTCTTTGTTCGCGCAGTCGCATTTGGGGTGCCTGATGTGCAATTTAGCCGAAATTATGTTTAAATTTTCTAAAAATTTGATACATTTTATTGTTTTTAAAGCATTCAATTTAAACATAGTCATAATATGGTTAAAATACACTTTAAGGGCCCCTAAATACGCATGCACAACAATGGCATTTATTGATAATTTTACTCTTGATAATATTGATAATTTCTTGATCTTTGATTTGTTTGAATTGAAAAAACCAATTAACGTAATTACTTTTATACAAAGTTTACTTTTGTTATCGAAATCTTGTTTATGCTATAGTTGTTCCAAAATTATGAATCTACAAAAATATATTTCAAATATAAATGGCTACATATTTAGATGCACAAAATGTAAAAAACGAACATCAATAAGAAATGGAACTTTTTTTTTTTAAAAATTCCCATTTGTTTCTTTTGCAAATATGGTCTTTGATTTATTTTGAAGTAAATAATATATACATGAAGCAAGAAGAGCTCAAAAGACAATTGAAAATGATAATACTATTGTTGATTGGAAAAATTATATAAGAGAAGTTTATATAGAAAGCAACAATTTATTAAAAGAAATAACGGTGGAGACCAAATAGTTGTACAAATCGACGAATCAAGAATTGCCAAAAAAAATATGAGTATGGACGTATCCTAGTAAATCAAAATATTTGGATTGTTGGGGGTGGATGAAAATAACAATGTATTCATGTGTCTTATGGAAGTTAGAGACCAAAACACATTAACAAACATAATAAAAGAAAATGTAAATAGAATTCTTTTATTGTTACGGATGGATGGAAAGGAAATTCCAATTTTAATATGGAAGGCTACGATCATGAAGTAGTAGTCCCTGAAAGAGAATTTATTAACCAAGAAGGTTTTCATACAAATAAAATGGAAGCAATATGGGTATATTTAAAGAAAAAATACAGATACATAAGCAAAAAAAACTTGATATGACCCCATCATATATGGCAAAATATTTATTTGAGAGGAAATATAAGGAAAATAGATTATCAAAATTTTTAAAGGCTATAAATATGATTTATTTACATTGATAACAATAAAATTATTTTTTTTAATTACGAAAATTTTTTAGTATTTT
>CAKKLC010002831.1:39503-53318 GCA_918559645.1 Ceratonova shasta | reverse complement strand
AACATTTCAGCATTTTTCTATTGCTCTCGATGAAAGCACAGATGTGGTAGACACAGCACAATTACTTATTTTCATAAGAGGTGTGGATTGCGTTTTGAATGTAACGGAAGAGCTAGTTAAACTCTATTCCTTATACGGATCAACAACAGGACAAAATATATTTGATAGTATAAAAATGTGTTTCGAAAAATTGAAATTAAATTGGGAGAAACTATTTAATGTTACAAAGGATGGAGCAGGATGTATTACCAATGCAAATATTGGACTCAAGGGAAAATTTAATAAAAAATTAGCTTCATTAGGATTGAAAAAACCGTTATATTTGCACTGCATTATACACCAATACAATTTATTGGCAAAAACATTGAAATTTGAAGATGTTATGATAACTGTTATTGCAACTGTCAATTTTATACGACACAACAAACTTAACCATCGAGAATTTAGAAAATTTTTGGATATAACTGATGCAGAATGGGACGATGTTATATATTTTGCTGAAGTTAGATGGGTAAGTAAAGGTAAAGTATTATTACGTTTTTTCAACTTAAGAGAAGAAATAATCACATTTTGTAATGAAAAAAATCATTTAATACCTGAGCTTGAAGATAATGTTTGGTTTTAGAAACTAGCATTTTTATCGGATTTGGTTGATCATATGAACAAATATATTAATAAAATGCAAGGCAATATGAAATTAGTTAGCAAAATTTATTTAAAACGTGCAAGGCTTTTCAACAACATTAATACTATATTATAGACAAATATCTGAGAATAATTTCCAGCATTTCAAAATTTGTGATAAAATGAAAAAATCCGGTGAACTAAAAGCAATTATTCCAATTAATATATTCAGTGATAAGATAAAAATATTGATAAGAAACATGGAAGAAAGATTTTCGGATTTTGACAACATGTTAAATGAATTAGCACTATTTGAAAATCCGTTTACATTTGACGTGGATGAAGCATTTTCAGATCTACAGCTTGAGCTGTGCCAATTACAGAGTACTAATAGTTTGAAAGTAAGTTTCACTAAAAAAACATTGATAAAGTTTTATCAAGGACTATCGAAGGAAGATTTTCCAAATTTGAAAATATTTGCATCAAAAATGTTGTCAAATATTTGGCAGTTTATACATATGCGAGCAAACTTATTCAAAAATGAAAAATGCTAAAACGAACAACAGAAACAAACTATCAGATAAACATTTGCAAGACATTTTAAGAATTGCAACATCAAAAATTGAACCAAATATTACAAAACTGGCATCTACCATCCAAGCTCATCCATCGCAACACAATTAAATATAATATATTTTTCTTTAATTTTATACAAAACTGAATTAAAAATGAATTGAATTTAATCAGTAATAAAATAAAGTTATACTTAATTTCAATCTTCTGTATTATTTGCATTAATACTTTTTAATATGATAGCAAAAAAAAAATATTTGGCCCGCCGAATAATCTAAATTTAATTTTTTGGCCCAGGTAAAAATAAATTTGGGCATCACTGCCTTAAAGTGTTTTTTAGCCTCATAATATTAACCTTTCTGTATCCTATATTATCTTATCCATAATTAACCACAAGTTTTAAAAATCATGTATTAGAGTTTACTTTTTAAAATGAATTATTCTTGCTTTACGAAAGCGTATTACGGGTCTTAACAAAATATTGAATGCCTCCATCTCCAAGGTAAAAAAAATCCAGCGCGAATAAACTAAAATAATTTATTTACTTTTGACTAACAAATGTTAGTAAAAATAAGTAGTATTCATTTTTATTAACTTAATAGTCATTAAAAATAAAAAAATTCAACGATTATTATAAAAGAATATTTTATCAGGTTCATCACGTTTTATTTTGTATAAAAAATTATCAAAAAGTTTTTTCTAGTGTTTTAACGAATTGAATATTACTTAATGGGTTTTTACACAAAATTCCCAAATTCACATTTCAAATTCATCCGAAAAAACCATGCCAAACGAAAATATTGAGGAAAATCCAAACACAACCGAATACAGTCGAAATAGGAGACCTTACAATAAAATAACTTTAGAAGAAAGACAAACATTTGTAACCGCATTGCAAACTGGATCATCATTATATTTTGTTTATGATTTTAAAAATCTTCCCAAAAAACACTAAGTAGTATTTACAAAAGATACTTGCATAATGGTAATTGTTATCAAAATCCGAGAGGAGTTTCCAGGAATCAAAAAATAACGGTAAAATAAAGGAGGAAAATTAGAAGTATGGTAGATTATGATGCATGACTAAAAAAAATTTCACAATCTTTTTTGAGAAAATTCAATGTCCGTGTTTGTGAAACAACGATTTTTATTCACCTAAAAAACATGAAATATTCACTAAAAATACTTAAAAAGTTAATGAACGCATAAATAACGAAAGTCCAATTGTCAAAAGACTTCTTTATGTTAGAAATTATATTGAAATTGAAGAAAATTATCGTGTTGAAACATTATATTTCTTGATAAAGATGACTTTTCAATAAGTACTAAAACAAAATTGGGAAGAGCACCTGTTTCAATTACACCATCCACTGCTATTCCAGCGCTTAAAAAAAGGAATAATACAGTTTGTTGTGCAATGAATCGAAACAAAATGCTTTAAAAAAAGTAGGTCAACTTTAACGAAGAAAATTTTTTTACCTATCTTTTGGAAATTTTTTCAATACCTTAAAAAAAATTAAAAATATGTATTTGTTACGGATAATGTTGCTTTTGATAAGTACCAATCTATTAAAAATTTATTTGAGGATGACGAACAGAAAATACTCTATTTACAACCATACTAACCCCTCTTTAAATCCAACCGAAACCATATTCAGCAAATGGAAAAATTATGTGAAAAGGTAAAATTGTTTTAATGAAATTCAATTATTAAATGCTATGGAATTTGGATTTGAAAACATATTATCTGAAGATTGAGATGGCTGTTACATTAAAATAAAAATAAAAATCAGAAGAGGGTATGATGGATTGCTACTTAAATTAATTTTTTAATTTTTTTTGTATGAATTTAAAATTCAGAAAAAGAAATTTGAAATGCGAACGTAAGAGTTTGTGGTAAAAACCCTGTATTCGGTATTAAATTAAAAGAAAAACTGCAGTAGATAATTAGAGTGAAAAAAATTTAAAAAAAATCGGAAATTAAGGCTTTAATATATTTGAAAATTTCAGTTATTTTTAAATACATTTTTCACCGTATTTTAGTTTCTCATTAATTGGGATTATTTATGGAACAATTGCTAATATGGCAAAATTAATTAGATTTTAAACATGAATTATTTGAAATTTGGCATAGCTTGATTTTACTTTTGTTGCTAAACAGATACAAATTACTAAAAAGAGATTTAAAAGTTAAAAAAGCTGCTTTTTGTAATCTTATAACAAAATATCTAAGGAATTTAATATTTTGCATATTTTAAATTCTTAGTCGTTTGAGAAAACATACAGTTAACCTGTATTTGGTATTTATTTAAACATAAGCTTAGTAAATTAAATTTTTTTAATGGTTTGCAAAAACCATTTCCAATATGATTGAATTAAAGTTTTTGCTAAATAGAAACCGTACAAAGTCAATATTTATTTTATTTTTTGACTTAATTATGCACTCTAATAATGCAAATAATCGAAAATAAGAGACTTACCAAAGTTATTCAAAATAAGGATGCTATTTTCGGTAGTTAATTTTGTGAGAATCTTAATAGCCTGAAGAATCTGAGTTTTTAAAATTAAGTTTAAATCATATTTCAAAGAAAAGCTATTCTGATAATTGACAAAATACAATATCATTTAAGATTTTTTAAAATGTTTTCCTAAAATTTGTTTTTTCCGTTAAATAATAGAAGGCTGTGTCATAATCAGTTCTTAATTATTGATGTTTTTTTAACTTGAATAATTCAAATTTTTTATTAAAATGGATCTTCAAAACATTTTTCTAAATAAAATTTTTTTATAATTTTTGTGTCAATAGTTTTATATTCTATTAATATTAGTAGTAATTCTAAATATGTAGTGAGTTATTTATCTTTTAGCAAAAAAATATAAAATTCAGTTTCTAGATAGTGTGTAACAATATATGATATATGTAGAATAATTTAAAAGATTTGTAAAAAGATTTGTTTTTATAATTAAATTATTTATGAATATGGGCTATTATGTAAATAATCTTATTCATTATTAATGTAATTATGAGCAATATTTTGTATTTATACAAAAGAGCGAAAGAAAAATTATTATTATTATAATTTCAATCAGAATACTAAATATAAATAAAATTGAATGAAGCCTCCTTGTCATTAGAATGAATCAATAGTGTTACAGTTAAGGTTTTAATTAATTAAGTAATTTTTTCTGATAAAAATTGTAAAATTATTAAATTACTATATAAAATCAATTCTTTATTAATAATAACTCATAAAATTGTGAAAAAAATGTTTATGATAGTCGAAAAACTTATATGTATATTAATATATATTCCAAATAGAAAATCTTATTTATTGTAAATTGTGATGTCTTAAAAGGGTGATTTTACAATTAATAATTGTAATGAATAAAATATATTTCTATAAAGAACCATAAATTTCTGACAGCCATAGCTGTAATTATCTTGCTTTTTTTTTATAAAAAATTTTGTATATAGTTACTCTTTGGAAATTCCGTCTGTGTTAATTTTAATGTTTATGAATTTTCTACTAAAATTTAAAGAAAATTGATTTACAAGCTTATTTTAACCGATAAAAAGAATTTTTTATAAAAGATATTATAAATCATGTACATTTCTACAGTGAAAAAAGATAGTAAAATCTTATTTAAAATAACAAACTAAAGACTGACTGTTTAATCTTTAGTGTAAATGTTTCCTATTTATTTATTAAAATCATTTATATACAAATTTAATGGCAGTACATATATTTATTTATAAATTAATTTTAAATTTATACAATAAGTCACTTTTGAATAATACGGAATTCTTCAATTTCTTATTGTTATAAACAATTTCAGACTATTTTTTGTTTAAAATACCATGCTAAATTTTGTTTCCAAAAGTATTATATACTCAGGGAAATATTTTTGTAAATCATATTTTACTTTCAACATTAAATGGAATAATGAGATTTAAAAATATTTAAAATATAATGTTGATATTCCATAATTTTATTAAATTTTATAGATATTTGTTAATTAGTTTAAATCTATGAAATATAATAATTAATTCAATTTAATGAAAATATGTTTCTTACAAGTAATTCAATTTAAATATATATTTATATTTATAATGTGATTTTAAAGTCCAATAATTAAATCTACAGCATTGAAATAAACTTTTCTTTGTTTTTCTAAAAGATTTTTTAATTTAAAAGTTTCATTATGGTGATATTATTAATAAAATATAAAAATCAAAAAATATCGGCGATGAAGTAGGAATTTTATTAACAGTTAAAAAAATATAATGGAATCAATGAAAGAAAATTTATATTCGAGAATAATAACTTTTAATAATAACCGGAGAAAATTAATAAATAATAACGTTTTTTAGAGAAAAGCACTTTTAGTTAGTTTTTATAATTATCCCATTTGTCTGGTCAATACACATGAAAAAAAAACTTTCGAAATAAGGATTGTGTAAGTTTCCAATGTTTTAATCCAGATTAATGTTGCTTCAAAAAAATACTACTCTATAGAGTGAACAGTTTTTTTAAAAAATTTAAAATCTCACTTCAAAATTGCATATTATTTCTGTTGAAATGGTTTCTTGATGTTGACTAAGAGATGGTGTTGAAAGAAGTTAGTGTTTCGAGAAGAATGTTGATAAAGTTTTATAATGCTTTGCGTTGGTCATGCGGTAGGTATTTCAAAAAAAATCCCATCAGATCAGTTAGTGGAAATGTTGTTTGCCAAATTGACAAGAGTCTATACAGGCATAATCCAAAATCCGATCTAGGGTTGAATTCGGATTTTCAAATTTGGGTTTTTAGAGTTGGCGACAATACATATTCATCATCCAATATTTTTTTTAAAGTTGTCCGAACAGAAAAAGTTTAAAATTTATTGCTTTTGATTCATTCCGTTTGCAGGAATAATACAACGATTGTTTCAGATGATTGGCTAGCTTATAGAAGTTTACAATTAATTGAATTCAAAATTTTTACAATAAATCACTCCGGAAACTTTGTGGATCCAATTAATTTAGTTCACATACAAAACATTGAATTTCAACGGAATAATATCAAGTTGAAAATACAAAAAATGAAAGGAGTCTACTCAACATTAATTCTTGATGAATATATGTTTAAAAACAATATTGTAAGAGATAATTTTCAAGAAGTTCTTGATTTAATTAAAATTTATTGAATTATTGAGTAATTTATTTGTTATTATAATTTTTATTAAGTGTTAAAAAAACGTGTTTAAAAGTGTAAAATAAACATGATCCAAAATTGTGATCACAATTGCTTTTAATAATCAATAGAACTAACTAATAATCATTTATCAAAAATTCAAATAATATATTCTCAATTTATCAATTCAATATAATGAAAACAACATTTAAATTTTTATGAATACTCCAAGAATATATTATGATATCTGGAGATATGATGTTGAAGTGTTTTAAATATTTTTGTAATATATAAAATGTGTATTATAACATTAATATGGAAAATTTTTAAGGTTTATATTATGGAATGTACTTTTTATTACCTTGAATATTTCTCTATGAATAATTATTTTTTATATAAAAACATAGCCTTCTATCAAATATAAAAATTATGAGTACATTTAAAATAGGTTTTTCATAAGTTAATTTTATAATCAAAATCAATCTTCAAATTCCTAACTCTAGTGTACTTGGAAGAAAATAAGTTTAAATTTAAGAAAAAAATTTTTAATTTACAAAATTAACAATTTTTAATTACTTGTTTATAATCATCAATTATATTATTAGAAATTTTTGATCAGTTAAAAAATAGCCGCAAGAAATAAATTTTAATTAAATTAAGAATGTTGTAAAAACAAATTATTATTATGGTGGTATTTTTAAATAAATTTTGATCAGTTAAAAAAAGCGCTATTTGGCTCTTTTTTAACTGATGCAAAATTTGTACTATTTATTAAATATCTGTAAAAGAATAATTATAATTTTATTTGTTGAATAATACGTTATAATTGCATTAATAGGGTTAAAATGAATTTTTTTAATTATTTTGTTTAAATAGACTTTTATAATATCTATTTGAATAAAAAATCTTGTATGGTTATGTCATATCTGATTCATTATGACTTAATCTGGTTTTCAATTATCTTGAATACGAATGGATTTAATAGTTTTATATGAATTATATGATTATAAATATTAAAATGAAGGTAGTAATAAAGTTATTTTCAAAATATTTTAGCTATTCTTTACAAATAATTTTAATTTTATATAAATTAAAAATATTTATTTTTTAGATAAGACACTACTTGTTCTTATTCATTTTAGATCAAAAGAATAACTATTTTATAATATAATTTAAATTTGATTTTTTTTTAAATGCTATTAAGTTTTAAAACTAAGGTTAAAGAAATAATAATGTATATTAAAGCTTATAAAAATCCAATTAGTTCTTTAACATATTAATGCTATAAGTCATAATAATTTTCAAACTAGTGTTGATTCACTTAAAAATGTAACAATAAATTTTTAAAAGTAGTGAATAGAGTAGAAATGACGTAATGTGAAAAAATTAGATGTTCTTTCCAAGCATTAATTCACTTTAAGATTTTCATAATATATCTTGTTTGAGAATTTATATATATTTTATAAACTAGATCATTGCCTAAATAAAAAGCATAAAATTAGATGATTTTTCATACTTAAATTCAATATTTATCCTTATATTTCTACGCCTATGAATTAGATAAAACCTTTTAATTGAATAATATAATTTATCAATTACTTAGCGAATAAAAGAAGAAGATATTAGTATTTTTTCTTATTTAATTTGGTTGGTTTTCAACCTCTAATCTTAATATTATAGATTCTAATTATTGATTTTAAAAATATTATTATATACTTTTCACCAAAAAATTCAGAAATTTTCTTAAGTTAATTATAATCAATAAAAATAAAATTATATAATTTGAAAAACAAAAAATAAATATATTTGGGTTATGGTCAATCCTTGGGGCTGAAAATAAAAAAAAATAGATTCGTTTAATTAAATTTAGAATAAGATCAAACTTTGCTTCCGGAGTATAACTTTTTAGATTTTTATCACAATCATATTTTTGAAGATGTCTTTTATTGTTTTTGGGCATTAAATTTGAAGGAATGGATTCTTTTAAGTATCGCCACATTCGTTCTACAGTGTTTGCATGTACTGATCTGTCATCTGGATCAACAAAGTTTTCTGTATGATTAAAAACTTAATAATATAACCGTTAGAGGATAAGAACCTGTATCCTAACCATCCGTCCGATATAAAAGTTCAAATTCTTGTACATTTCTAGAAAAAAATTCTTTTAAAGTTTCACCATCTTTGCTTTATGATACCATCAATATTATTTTTTTCATTTCACGATAAATTATGCCAATAGTCCACAAACACTGACCTATAAAAAGTTTTCGTTGGTGATTTTTTCAAGTGTATAAATTAGTTTTTCAACTTCATACACACCCACTTCTCTCAAAATATTGATAATATGAAGATAATTTGTTATAAAAAAATTTTCAAATTTATTAAACCACTCTATAACTATTGAAATAGACTCACTGGTTTAACTTCTGTCAACCTTGTCTTTAATCGATATGCACACGTTCGAATCGAATTAGCAACATATACAAAGTCAAAGATTACAGTTTTCAAATATGCTTTTGTGAAATATTCCCAGCATCTTGCTACATGTCTTTTTTCCACATATAATCCTTATGTTTATTCGTCTTCTAACTTTTCTTTCCCGTAATTCATTGGAAAAACATATTGGACTCGGAGTTAAACGCAGAGCTAAAATAGCCTTTTTGACGAGGAAAGCATAATTATCTTCGTATGATATTGTCTCTAAAAAAATTTTTTAATTTCATGGGTTTTTATTTTTACATTTTTTTTTGTAATTTTCAATACCTCTAAATCACCAAATATAAAATATTTTTGTCAATATTTATCGTGGTTTAAATAAAAAAAATATCAAATTTATTTTTTTAACTGTTTTTAAACATGTTACCTTGAAAAACTATGCAAAAAACTCGATTTTAGTTTCACGCGCAAAAAGTTTAAGCTTCATGTTTATAAAATCTAAAATATTTGCAAAAAAAATAAAACCCTATTTATTTTATTTTTAAAGATTTAGCCATAATCAAAATAATATCACTTTATAAAGCATTTTCAACCAAAAACACGGCTCGAAAATTGAATGTAAACCTGTCATGAATTTACTAGTTTATTGAATATGTTAATTATGAATCAAATATAATTAAGTAAGGTTCTGCAAATGCAAACTACTAACAAACGAAGAATTATAATTCTAAAGAGAAATAGCTATTTAAATTGTGTAAAACTTGTAATATTATTGAAATAGAAATTGAAAAAACAGTTTCACAAGCAATCGTTTCAAGAAATTTAAGTTATTAAGATTGATATTCTTGTACCTGTAGAAAAAACAAAGTTGAAGCCACAAAATATTGCCTACAGATTTTCAAGGGTTGAAAAAATGATGAATTAACCTTAAAATAAATATAGTAGTGAATTCTTCAACAATGAGTTTAGATTTAAATTATTTGTTGAAAGGAAAAAATAAGTTTGAATAAGAATCATTTCAATAATATCAAACCTTAAAAATAATTTGAAAATTGTTGCAAATTATTTAGGGTTGTATTTAAAATAAAGATTTTAAATATTTATTGTATGGATGAAACTATCTATAGAATAATGTATATTAGACTTTGCGTGAAAATTTATATGAATCTATTTCGACGATTGTTATAAATATAGGTTTTATATTCCAACAATTCAATGTTCAAAACCAAAAATATAGCTTCGCAATTATTATTTAGTTGGAAAACAATATTTAAGTCTTAAATTTGCTTAATTAATCACAAGAAATTTACGATTATTTTGTTAGAGAATTATGAACATTTGTATATAATAATAAGAATGATCTTATCTAAAATCAAATAAATACGGTATGAAATACCCTACCCAATGGTTAAAATCTCTTAAAAAGTGTGAAAAAAGGGTTAAAGAATATTTGCGTTCAGAAGGAAAATAGGTACTTATACACTTTACCCTTCCTGTAATTACCAATCAATTTAAAATTAGATAAATGATATTTTAATTATACAATTATTAATAAATTAGAATATAAAATAATTATTTATTTATTATAATGTTCTTGGATATGATTAATAAAATGATTAAAAAAATTTCTAAAAGGTTGCGGTCACATAAACTTACTTAAATGACTTGATATATTTGTTCTCGAAGTAACATCTTTCTTTATTTTTTTTTAATTTTTAGCCACTTACTTTCAACATGGTTAGCTGTAGCAAATGTTACTGGATCAAATGTAACTTATGGTTTACTTTAAAATGATATAAGCCTTCATCATTTAATGTTGCATAAGATGCCCAAATATTACTAAAAATTGTCGTTCCTGGCCGAATATGGCGTTTAATAAATCCATAGAGAGTATTTCTTGTTCGATCATCAGCAATAATTACAAAATTAGTTTTGGTTGCTACTTCATACTCTCCAAGAATCTAAAACTGACTTACGATACAGCCAACATTTAATTTTCTCCGCACTAAAAGTGCTTCGTCAATTCCAACAATACAATCTAGGCTAAAAATTAATATAGTATGTAATCCAAATAATTTAAAAAAATATCTTTGGATTAGATTTTCCAAAAACAATTAAATTAGGTGAAGACATTTGCAATTGAAACTGTAATTTTTTTTGTTTTTTATGAATAAAAAAAGAATCAAATGTCGAAATTTGTGAAATTGATATATCACTCCCCCAAAAAATAACGTTTTTATAATAGAAACCTACTTCCTGTAATTATTTCCATGACATCTAAAATAAAGCCTTTATTTTGAAGATCAAATTTCGATCTAATAACCATATCTGATTCACATTCATATTTTTTTGGATGGAATCAATCCGATTTTCTGACCAAAAGAAATGGCTTCATTTTCTATTTCCGAAAATTCAAAAAAGCTTTTGTAGCTTAAAGAATATTAATGTATGTAGGAATTTTAATTGTTATTATAATGTTTTAATTAAATAACAATCAAGATATCATTCATCTTATTTTAAATTGATGGTTAATTGATTACAGGGAGTATAAGTGGCGGAAAATATACGCCTTATTAATTTTAATTTTGCACCTTTGTTTCATTATCTAAAATATTAAGAACAATTATATATTAAAAAAATACACTTTTTTATTTATTTCTTCAATTTATATAATTACATTATTATTCATTAAAATTAATTTAAAATATTTTCTTTTTTTGCTCAACAGTGTATGGCTATTTGACGTTTTTTATTCTTTCGATTATTAACTAATTTCATATCTAGAGAAAAGTATTTCTCAATTTTATATAAAAATTGTTACCTACAAAAATATTTTAAAGATTAGAACGTGAAAATTCTTGTATATATGACTTATTTATAATTAATTATACAATTAAGATAAAAATATAACATTTTTTAATTAAGTATTATTTAAATAATTAATTCCAGTATAATAAATAATAATGGATTTATATTATGACATAAATAATAAAAATTATACATTTAATAATAATGAAACACAAATAAACAACCAAATTTCTAATTAAAAAGTAATTTATTTATTCAAAATTAAATTTTAAGTGTTTTAGAAATTCTACTTTACTAACAAAACTCACATAAACGCATGCGCTTTCGATATTCGACGAATAAGCAAACACAAAACCGATTATAAACGACTTTTTTTAATTAATTCCCGCTTGTATATTTAAAGCATTGAACTCATGTCAGAGGATCTTGACGTCGAAAGACTTTTAGAGGATACATATCAGAAAAAGGTAGCTATTTTTGTAAATTTAGAAAAATCGAATCCGTTCTAGCAGATCGTCTTCATATGAAAGGAAGCTTAAAAGGTAACAATTTATGTTTGTTTCTTAAGAAACCTTTTAAAGATAAAATTTGTTTATTTCTTGATAAGACTTTAAAAGATTAAAAAATGTATGTTTGTTTCTTTAAAAACCTTAAAAGATAACAAAATGTATGTTTATTTCTTGAAAAACCTTTAAAAGATAAAAAAATGTATGTTTGTTTCTTTAAAAACCTTAAAAGATAAAAAAAATGTATGTTTGTTTCTTAAAAAACTTTAAAAGATAAAAAATGTATGTTTGTTTCTCGAAAAACCCTTAAAAGATAAAATTTGTTTATTTCTTGAAAAGACTTTAAAAGATTAAAAAATGTATGTTTGTTTCTTTAAAAACCTTAAAAGATAACAAAATGTATGTTTATTTCTTGAAAAACCTTTAAAAGATAAAAAAATGTATGTTTGTTTCTTGATAAACCTTTTTTATGATAAAATTTGTTTATTTCTTGAAAAGACTTTAAAAGATAAAAAAATGTATGTTTGTTTCTTGATAAACCTTTTTTATGATAAAATTTGTTTATTTCTTGAAAAGACTTTAAAAGATAAAAAAATGTATGTTAGTTTCTTTAAAAACCTTAAAAGATAACAAAATGTATGTTTGTTTCTTGATAAACCTTTTTTATGATAAAATTTGTTTATTTCTTGAAAAGACTTTAAAAGATAAAAAAATGTATGTTTGTTTCTTTAAAAACCTTAAAAGATAAAAAAAATGTATGTTAATTTCTTGAAGAACCTTTACAAGATAAAAAAATGTATGTTTGTTTCTTGATAAACCTTTTTTATGATAAAATTTGTTTATTTCTTGAAAAGACTTTAAAAGATAAAAAAATGTATGTTAATTTCTTGAAGAACCTTTACAAGATAAAAAAATGTATGTTAGTTTCTTGATAAACCTTTTTTATGATAAATTTGTTTGTTTCTATAAAAACCTTAAAAAATAAAATTTGTTTATTTCTTGATAAATCTTTTTTTATGATAAAATTTGTTTGTTTCTTTAATAGATAAAAAAATTTATGTTTTAACTTAGTTTTTAGGCCTCATTCCAGCAAAAATCACGATTCCCCTATTAAGGGTAAATCTCGAAGAGATAGTAGATCGCCTTCTTATAATGATAGAGACCGTCGAAAAAGGGACAGAAAAGGACGCAGATGGACTAATATGTAACGCATTTAAAATTTTTAAGGGTTGATAGAGCAGATTTGGTTCCTTTGAATGATCAAGAAAGAGATGCTAGAACTATTTTAATTATGCAAATGGGTAAAGATGTCATACAACGAGATATTGAAGAATTTTTTGAAGATGTAGGAAAAATAAGAGAAATAAGAATGATAAGTGATAGAAATTCTCGACGATCAAAGGGAATTGCATACGTTGAGTTTCAACACCCAGAATCAGTCGCTTTGGCTTTACGTCTTTCTGGAAAGAAGCTCCATTCAAAACCAGTAATTATTCAAAATACAATGTGTGAGAAGAACAGAGCAGCATTAGAACTAACAATGCAGAGTCGGTCTTCTGGACCAACAAAACTTTATGTAGGGAATCTCCATTCAAATATAACCGAAAAGATGTTGAGAGCTATTTTTGAGCCTTTCGGACAAATGAATGATATACAACTCCAAACAGATGTATATGGAAGATCTCGAGGTTACG